>PVHP010016171.1:0-36350 GCA_004024765.1 Zapus hudsonius | reverse complement strand
AATTGAATGTGTTCTGATAGATTGATCCTCAGCTGATGGCAGTTTGGGTTTTACAACCTTGATGAAGCTGTGTTGTCAGGGGCGGGCTTATGGGGTTATAAGCCAGCTTCCCCTTGCCAGTGTTTGGCACACCTTCCTGCCGCCGTTTGCAGTGCTGTGGCAGAGGTGATGTCCAGCCCTCTGCTCATGCCATCGTTTTTCCTGCCAGGATGGAGTCTCCCCTCGAGTCCGTAAGCCAAATAAACCCATTCCTCTACAAGCCACTTTTGCTTGGGTTCTCTCTGCGCAGCAACTAGAAAGCTGACTGCAACATATATTAACTAATTCGATCCCTTACAACTGCCTCATACACTAAGAATTATTAATACCCCTCCCCCACACACACTTTACACATGAGGTAAACAGAAGATCTGAATTGACATAATGTAGGTCCAGCACAAGTTATTACCAACTAGTACTTCATACTATAATATACTACATACTTCTCAGCATTTAAATAGATTCTGTCAAAGTTCTTAAATGTGATCTATTTTAGTAGGTTAAGCACTGACTTTGCAATAATTAATAACACATTTTTCTTAATAAAGTGTCAATTCTAAACTGAGCAAAATTTTCAAAGAGTTTCGATGGCATAGTACTTTTTAAAACACTCTACATTATTAAGATTCTATTATAGATAAAAAGTCAGAAAATTCCAATTTAAAACTTTTTAAACTAGAGATTGAAAGATAGATTTAATACAACGTAGAGGGTAAAAAGGGATACTACCGCACATCGTCTTAGCTTAATCTGTCTCCAAGCAAAGCTGTGCCACTTGAAATAACCTAAATATTTTAATTGGAGCATTTGCTAACTTTCTCATTTTCAGAAGTATATCCAAGTTCCACTGACCTCACCTTTCATCTCTTCCCTAATATGGACGATGCTGTGAACTAGGGGTCTTTGGAAATAATGTATGCTTTTCTAATTTCAGTGTTATATTTGCAAAAAAAAAAAAAAAAAGCTATTTGGGTCTCCATAAATGAGAGACCTACTGCTTTATGCTTCTAACTTCACAGTGACCTCCAAGGAACGTGCTGTTTGTGATGCCCCAGACTGGCCATGAAGACATGGAGAAGGTGGGAGGGCAGGGGCAGGGGCAGGGGTGCCAGAAACAGCTGCAATGTGATCAGAGCTCACGCTCATTAGGTACAACATAATAAAACATCTATTAAAACACAGTCCTGAAATTGCTGCTGGTAGTAACCTTAACAGAAATAACTGAGAATGTATGCTTTGCAAACAGAATTTCTCCAAATAGAACACTTTTAAATTGGTCCATGGGGTGTCAGAGGATTTTTTAATTTTGTCTTCATAACTGTGTTCTTTCACAATTCACTGGCTTTGTATCTTCAGATGCTAATTTCTTTTTCTACTAGAAAACTTAATAAGCACCTCCACTTACAGCAGATGGTTCCTTATAAAAAAATAAAAATAAAAAGTTATAAAGCAGCTGGCCAGATATATCAAAGTTGGTAGCTCAGATTTGAAATGCCTGTGACTCTTGTTCAGATAAAAATAATTTTAATCCTAGTAACTTAATCTTCTCCTCTTCTGAAATATTAATAAGGTTTTTATGGGCATAGATATTAAATATAATCAGTTGTCATAGTGGTATGAATGCTGTTTTTCTGTATCAATATAAGCAACATGCCTTTGTCACAAGAGCTATAAAAATAGAGATTCACTTTGATTCATACTTAGCACTTTCTATCTTAGCTTCTAGAAACCCTGGTTAGCTCCTACCATAACTGCAATGTTGTTCTTGTCATGGCTCCTGCACAGGCCTT
Source organism: Zapus hudsonius (assembly GCA_004024765.1). Classification (NCBI taxonomy): domain Eukaryota; kingdom Metazoa; phylum Chordata; class Mammalia; order Rodentia; family Dipodidae; genus Zapus; species Zapus hudsonius. The sequence goes on along the minus strand of PVHP010016171.1, from coordinate 34,521 downwards.
TTTATCGGCTGGCACTTGTGGTATTTTTCCATTTGGAGATACCTGAACCCTATCCGAACTCATCTAGGTGCGCAGCTCCGGACCTGCTATGGTGGAGGCTCCTTCCTTGTGGCTGCTCCAGAATCAAGACAGGAATGCAACCACAGGCCTGGGCTCAGAATTCTCCTGGAGTGGACTAGCATTTTCAAACAATACGTGACAGTAAATGAAAATTACACATACGTTACTGTGATCTTCTGTGGGCAACTAGCAACCCCAAAACAGAAAGGTAAAGCCCACTGGCCTTTTCTCCTGCTCAAACCATCACTCAGAATAAACCCTTCTGCTCTCCTGCTTTGAACCATAGCTGCAGCTCAGTCACTGACACCTGGGCTGTCTCTGAAGGAGCTTTTGCTGGCTTTGTCATGACCTGCACGAGGCACTGGGCAGTCTGGATCCCTAACCAGTGTTCTAGACTTGCTTCTAGAGTGACAAAAATCCCAAGTTTTACTTCAAGGAATAACATATCCATATGGAGTAAGCTCACTGAAAAGCTAGAATAGCCCCCATCCTGTGAGTGAAGGGCCTACCCCATGCCAAGTCCTCACAATAGTCCAGCCTACAGAACTAGGGCCTGCAGTTTCCACCAGTTAAACAATGTGAGTGAAATCCTTTGTAAGAAAATAGCAGAATAAGTAAGATCTGAACGAAAGTCTAGCTGAAATTCCCTGTTCCCACCATTTTGCATTGCTTACTGTAAAAACACGGAGGCAAAGAATTCAAAGAAAAACTAAAACTCCAGTCAAAGGCCTGCTTAGCTCAAGACGTCCAACTTGCAGGACCTGGAAAAGAAACCAATTTATTTTATGATGCCTTTTTGAAAAATCAGCAACAAGCCAGGCCCACTGGGGAGGAGAGGAGGTCAGACTTATTCAAGAGTAAAATGAAATACATTTGGCCCATTCACCATTCACTCTATCCTAGCCAACTGGGGGCCTTGGGGCATAGTAAACCCTAAGTGTCTTTGGAAACACTTAGGACAGGGAAGCTGTAAGCAGAGGAACAATGTTAGATGTCTCCTGACACTGTGTAACATAGATTTGTGGGTCACAGACTGGAGATAGGAGATATGTTAGCAGCCACTACAGAAATTAAGCTAAAAGAGAAGGCAACGTCAACTAAACAGTAGCCACACAAATACCAAGGACAGGGCTGGAGAGATGGCTAAGTGGTTAAAGGCACTTGCCTGAAAAAGCCTGGCAGTCAGGGTTTGATTCCTCAGGGTCCACATAAAGCCAGATGCAAAGTTGAGCATGCATCTGGATGGAGCTCATCTGTAGTGGTCTGGACCACTCATAACCTCTCTCTCTCTCTCTCTCTCTCTCTCTCTCTCTCTCTCTCTCTCTCTCTCTCTCTCTCTCTCTCTCTCTGCTTGCTAATAAAAAACATTTAAAAAAGAAATACTAGGGACAATAGATTTAGAAATATATGAAAAGTTATGTAATCATGCTATTGTGACAGGTTAGTACAGGCAAGTAAAATGAGTGAGAAAAAGTAAACTAAGCTAACTTAAATGTATGCCAGGATCTTGAAGCACAATGAAAGTTAGCTCACCTAAATGCAAATGTAAGTCCCAAACACCAAAAGCCCTCCATACAAGTACAATCTTTAATTGCTAAAATTTCGTCTAAAGCCCAAATTCAATTATTTTTAACAATGTAGCTATTTCAGTTTTTACTGTGAATTGGGCTCCTGCTGAATATTAATATCTGTGATTTATAAACTACAAATTTATCCTTCATGCCGCACATAATTATAACACTGCCATTTCCAGAATTATACCTCCTCTTGGAAATTTCACATTCAAAAATTATGCCCACTTAATACACAAAAGGATAAGTGAGACTATTCTATGCAATGACAGCCCTTTATATCAAGGAAATAGGAAGGTCTTCCGTCAGTTGAGTTCTAGAAAAAAATTCCCGGTGGCATTTGTTCTCCTAATGACAATGGGAAAATCATTTTTCAACGCACGCAGCTGCACATCCAGAATAGTGTAGATTTATAGCTTCAATGATCCTGAGCAAAGATGAGTTAATGGTCTGAGGGCCACAGGAAGGCATAGGCAAACTCAAAGAGGAACTTAAAAGAGACAGAGTTAAGAAAGGCCTCTTTGGTCTATAACACCCAATTTTTCATTAATCCCAATCTGACTATCTACTATGGTAATGTATAAATCAGGTTATAAAAACAAAGGAATAAAATCTTCCAATAGGAGAAAGTAGCTTTGAACTTGTTATAATTTCAAAAACAATGATTTTTTTTCTTCCTGGAAGTCTTGAGCAAGCAATTGGCTCTCAAATTCAGAGGTATCTGAAACTTTCTACATTGCTATGCTTGTTCAGTAGCAGCAGCTGAATTCAATACGTGTAAATATTTCCCACACCAAGTAAAATAGCATGCTTCCAATTGGAATTTACCAGCTGGTGCCTCTTGCTTGATATAAATGCATTGCTTTTGTATTTCGCTAGAGGATGAAGTAGTTCTTTTCACGTAAGCTGTCTAGGCAGCACACACTCACCATAATCTGAACAGTGGAGCACAGCTTCAGAGACATGGCTTCCCAACCTCCAGTGTGCAGTGCCGTGATCGTCACAGACATTTGTCAAATATTGCCAACATGACTGATTAAATATAGAAAGTAAATCAGAAAAGCTATTTCTGATTTCTATTTCCTCCAATTTCCTTTTTTTTTTTCATAAAAAGTCAGTTACACTGACTAATTTTGGATTGCATGTTCTTCAGGTGAACAAAATGGGTAGTCAAGGTAACCTGGAGTTTAAAATCCCAGAGACTTGGAATTTGGGAAGAGAAAACAGCTAAAGGTAGTCAAAATAAGGATTGACATGTAATCCTAGCACAGTACAGTCCCCTCAGGCTCCACCACCATGTGTTTTTTTTCCATATTTACTGTCAATAATTAGATATATTGTATGAGCAATAATGGTACCCCCATTTCCCTCCTCCCTGTCCCCAACCCGCTGGGGGCCCTCCTCAGTGGGCTTGCTGGACGAGACCAACATGTGTTTTTTCCTAACACACTTTACAGCCTACCCAGCCCAAAAATAGAGAATAAAAAGATAATGATAAGCAGAAGCATGAGCAGACAGTGCATAAAGGAAACTAAGTGGCCCGTCAACGTAGGGAGTAGTGATTCCTTTCACAGCTCATGTAAGGGTCATGGCCAACACCACTGGAAAAACAAAGTAACCAAAGAAAAACATAACATATCTGTTTGATCAACATTCTAATTACATTCTAGAGCCTTCTGAGTACAGATCCAAGGACTCAAGGAAAATTGTTCATTATGTATGCTTAGGTCAAGAGTGGCCAGCCATATAGAAACGTGACTACGCAAAGGGAAGCACTAAAGCAGAGAAATCTAGCAAGACCTGTCTGTCCAGATTCTGCTTGCCTTCTTAGCACGGCATTCCTCCCTGGCTGATTCAGGGTATAAGAATAGGGTCTTATCATCTACTATAAGACAAGATTAGTTAGAGGATTTCATTATTACCAAATTTCACATGAAAAGGCAGGGAGAAAGCTATGATGCAGCCTGTTGGGAAGAAAAGTCATCATTGGTCTTAACCAGCAGTGGACCCAGGGAGTTCTATAGATGGCAAACTAGGTCAAATATATCAACTGATGCAATGGTGGCATGTCTGTTACGGAGCAACCAAATGCTCTCTACTTGGATTTGATACCCTACAGGAAAGAATTCCTGCCTGGAACTGAAAACCTAATCAAAAGCCTATGGCTGGAGAAGTCATCAGACCTAGGGGAGAAACTGCTGCTATTGTCTGGCTAAATGGATATATTATGCTCACATAGCTGCCCTCTAAACACTTATGTTTATGCTCATATATTAATGCTACTCTCACTATTGGTTAGAGAAACTTCTCTTTGCAGATGGTGGTGACCACTGGTGTGATACAGAACTTGCCAAAGCACTGAGAAGAAGTAGCAGTGTTCAGCACTAAGTGAGACACCTTACACCCTCTAAGGCTCAGGGACCATTGTGGAAGAGGTGGCAGAAAGAATGTACAAGCCAAAGGAAAGGGAAGAGTCCTTACAATTAAAAACAATGAATGAGCTAGCTGTTTAACTATAGCATCCCTCTCACGCTATAAGAGGCAAGCACACACTATTCCATGATGCTATGCTCTCAGGGTCACAAAGCACAAGGACATTTTGAAGTATCAGTGCTGGTGTGACGAAAGTAGATTACTGTAATAATTCTCAACAAATCCCGCTCCATGTCAGTGGTAACCAGTGCTTTGCTTTTCAACAAAACTGAAGACAGACCTAATCAATTTTTCAACTAATCATTAGAGGTAATATTTAATTACCCATCACAATTGATTTTTTGGCCTATAACTCAGAAAGTATTTGGAGAAACCATAACAAATTCCCTCCTTGCCAAGCTACTTGTGTGAACAGATATTACAATGTTTCCATTCAGACTAGTGAAAAACAGGAATGAAATTGATACTGAATCCTGTCTCCTCTAGCAATAAAAATGATACGTCCTGCATAGTCCCAGCTAGCTCATTAAGAGATGCCTCACCAACATATCTGTAGGTTCTAATATCTAACAAGTATTTATCAAAAATTTAATGTACTTATGTTGTTTTGTTCAAACAGGATAACTCAAGGTAAAAGAAATTACAGCACATTTGGAGCCTTGTGTTCACGGGAAACAGTATAAATATTTTAAATTTTAATCTGTAGATATATTTCATTGCAAAGAATCATCATAAGGTGATCAATAAAAGACCTTCAATAACAAAAAATAAACTGCATTAGGATTGCTGCTATGGGAAAACTGCACCAGAAATGAAAGATTCAGGGGGAAAAATGTGTTTTCTATAGCTAGGAATGAGTAGTCGATATGGAGGCTGGTAGGTATCAAACTGTTATAGAATTCAAATTCTATTGAATACATTTGAGAGGATCTTAACAGCTCTATCCTAATATTGAAACATTATATACATTGAAAATCCTGTGTGTGTGTGTGTGTGTGTGTGTGTGTGTGTGTGAGAGAGAGAGAGAGAGAGAGAGAGAGAGAGAGAGAGAGAGAGAACACTCAAACCTAGAGCCTCGTGTGCATTTACCAGAAATTTGAATATAATATTGCTTTAGCTTTTTATTAACAACCTCTATTCATATACACAATGTACCCTGATAGATATCATAAAGTATAAGGAGGAATGGTTTTCAAAACTATTTGAAGGGTATGTAAGTAAAAGGTGAAGGAAAAAAATAATTTTAGAGAGTTCTGACTAAATCAAAGAAAACTGATTGCTGAGCCTGAAGAAGATGTATGCCTGAAATAAATTTGGCCTCTGAAGAAGTAAGGAAGGGAAATGATGGTTTCTTAGGCAACCACAGTGTCCAGCCAGCCAGGCTTCACCTCAGAGGCCTGAGGCAGCTGCAAGGCCTGGTGTTCCTGGCTGTCTCCGCCTGAGGCTCCACGTGCCTGTCTGGGGCTGCTGAGAGCAGGTGAGTGAGGGTCCACATTGCAGGACCTGGAAAAGCTGACGAGGAGGTGGTCATCAATTGATTTTCTGCCTTGGTTTCTAAGAAAGTCTGAGTCCCAGTTCCCATGTTTCTCTCTATCTAACCCTCAGCCCTCTCTGGTCCAGGTGCAACACTGCTCAGAAGAGCTAAGAGAAATTCACATTCACACCCAAAATGCCCCGTGAACCTTTGCTAAAGTCAATGCTAACACTGTCATGACGGCTCTTAGCCATAGGTGACTAGATTTATATCTAGTTCAAAATAAACTGTACAATTCAGTTCCTCTTTGACACAAGACATGTTTTAAATGTTAATAACCATGTGTGGTAAGTAGCTGCCAGCACAGATATAAAACATTCTTCCTTGTAGCAGAAAGTGCTCCTGGGAGGTACTGCGGCACCATGTCAGTGTCCTTGTGCAGAAAGTTTCCTGTCAAGGATCCTGTTGTCCCCATGTGTTATGATAGCACATAACAACATCACACATATGAATCCCAATTGTTTTCAGGGTTGAAAAATAATCAGGGTGTGCCGTAAACACCAAGTGTAGCATTCATCCATGCCTCCAGCATCAGAAAGCTGTGTTTCTCCACCCTGGAGAAGAGGATGGGTCTTAGAGGCATATCCCATTTTTATCTGCCTCTACAGCAGGTTCAAATCTGACCTAGCAAGTGCCTTGAGATAGTTTTAAAAGGTAATGCAACTACAAAGAAAAAAAAATCTTGCCACACAAATGGAAGATTAGATGTAAAAATAAATATTCTGCAACTATGAAGGAATTTTCGATGGTAAAGTGTTTCTAGGCTCAAAATGAATGCATTCCACATGCCTCTGTGGAATGCCGGCAGGTATCTGCTTGCACAACAGATGTGTACACTTAAAGCTACAGATTTCTGCAAACTTAGAAGTGAGCAGAGACAATGTTCCTTCACATAGTGTTTCTCAGAGCTAATCCATCTAGCTTTCCTCTGAAGAACAGAATATATCTTCTAGATACTGTATTGCACTTCGAAAAGATTTGATTTTTTTTTTGGCCTTCCTGATTATGATAGACAAACTGATTTTTAAATATATAATTATAAATTTTAAAAATGACTCCAGAGCTCTGATGGAAGAGCTCTCCTATATAATCTGCTCTTTCGGCTACCTGGCAGAGTGCACCAGCATCTCTCTAGGCAACACTGCTGAGTTCTGCAATTAGGCAGTGCTCTTCTCTAGCCCTGGGTGTGCAGACAGCGACAAGGCTGCTCTCTGTATCCCAGGGGGAATAAATCATTCAGCCCTTCCAGGCATAGACAATGTGCTATCTATTTTGGCTCTTTTTCAGGCCTTTTGTTGTTAGTTCCTGTTTCTTTGCTGTACTCCAAATAGGTGAGATTTCCAGAGAGCTGAGTTACCAAAAGGTGAGATGTCAATCCATTTGCAAGGTGTAAGTTGTACATAATATCACGTCTATTATTAAGGCTTAGGTCCATTCTGAGATCCTGAAGACAGCAGTGTCCAAGACAGAACCAATGGAAGAATAGTTTCCATTGTTCTCTCTCTCTCTCTCTCTCTCTCTCTCTCTCTCTCTCTCTCTCTCTCTCTTTCTCTCTCTCTCCCTCTCTCTCCTTTCTTTCTCTCACACACACACATACCACCGACACCACCATCATCATCCAGCAAGGAGATGATCATAAATGAAGTTCCCATTCTACTTCCTTGTTCACATGTTTCATCAGTTCAAAGTAAAAACTAAGACGTTAGCACAAAGAGCTATGGAGAAGAAAACTGAAGCATATAAAAGACAGAATATTGAATTTAGAACATAATTTTTTCAAAGCAGAGCTGGTTGTAGTGGTGAGATGGCCCCAGGCAAGGGGATCTCTTGAGCCCACAAGTTAGGACCAAGCCTGCACAAAAGAGCCAGCTCTGTCTAAAAAGAGTAGAGGCATGTATCAACTTCTACATTAACATCTTTAAAATGAGATAAAACAACTAGAATAAATGAAATAGATCACTAAACTATGTTTTCTAAGTATTATTTCTGCCATTTAAAAAATGATCTATGACAGTTCTTTTCCCAAAGATCTCTGTAACTCACATTTATGTTTCTGTGTTTTCTCTTGTCTAAATACCCCAGAGGCCCCATGTAATTTTCTTAAGGCTCTTAATTCTCTCTGCCCAGAGTTTGGACTTAAGCCTGACAGAAACTGTATGAGCCATTCACCTATGATATCCCCAACTACACTCCTTAGCCTCATGTATCAAAACCCACCTATTTCCATTCCCTTTGCTTCTTAGTGGCATGTATGAGCCTTGAGCTACAAGGACTAGAATCTCAACACTGAGATATCTAAAGACAAAAAGAGAGATTTGATTTCTTTCTCTAACAGCAGTGTTTGAGGGTCTCAATGAGTAGAAGCGAATAAATTCAATATCCTTACAGTTGGGGAAGGAACGTTTAATTTAAATGGACTACAGGGTACTAATTAACAATGACAAATGATGAAATATATCTCATTTCCTGTATCATAAACCTTCCCATGCTCTCTTCTTTCAAGAGTCAGAGCGGGGAAGAACACTGTCCTGAGAGCTAGAAAGGATAGCAGCTCTTTCAGATAATTACATAAAGCTCCTAGACAACTCAAATGCCATGATTTAACTTACTCCTCTGCCATGGAAATGGTGCAGTCATGCTCTCATTTCAGAGGACTAGAAAAACGATTGGCCCTTACACTTGAAGTTCTAGCTTTCTTGTCAATACATTTTCAGACCCCATTACAGACTCTCTTCTCTTTCTGCTAGCCATTTATCAAAAGAAAATAAACGAAACAAAGAACTAAGTACCTAAGAAATGTTCAAACAAGCATTTCAAAAAAACAATAAAACAAGTCATTTCAAAATGTATTAACATCTAACCCACCACTCACTTATTTCACGGCTCTCCCTCCATTCTCTCAGAAAGGATGTCAGTGCCGCTCTAATTTATCAAATCTGGCCACGCTTTGCTGACCACTACTTTCAAATAACTGAAGGTTTATTACAGAGTGAAATGCATCCAACTAACTTCCTCCTCAGCTTCAGATGAAAGCAAGTGAACATGGATGCCAGCCTATAGCTACAGTGATAGTATTGGGGACAGATGACCTGTGACCCAGGTGGGCAAAAGGAATGGGCATTCTTACACAGAGGTTAGTTAGGCCATTTCATAGAAGGGTCAGAAATCTAAAGTCCAAAGGACAGATCCTGGTTCTAGGCCAAGGAAGAGAGTCAAGAAGTAGGAGGCCTGATTCTGAAGATCGCTTCTCCAACAGTGTTGATTACTGTTGATTACTGCCAGTCAAACAGATGACAGCTTTCACTGAAAACTCCAAAAACAGACACTTGAAGAGAACATCTGCTCCTTTCTCTCTGGCCAGCAGGCTTTCATCTTTGGCGCTGCCCTCTTCCACATGGCAATGCCATCGGTCTCAAGCTTTCTTCATCCCACAGGGTATGGATATAACAGGAGGTGATCCTTGACTCAAGCCACAACCAGAACTTTCTCTGGAAATGCCACCCCGGAAATGGGCTCTCTTGTATTTGGAAGTAAAGACTGTTTAAACTATGTAAAACAATATAGCAATGACAAAAAGGCTACCTTGGAATGATACCAGCCCCAAATAAAGCCTTTAGTCAAGAGAGGTGGCATGAGGGGGTCCTGATGACATCATGTGAACACACTGATGCAGCTGTGTCTGTTGCTAATTCTCTCCCATTAGGCTTCAAGCTCGGGGAGCAGGCTTTGAGTTTCCATCACTTGCACTGAATCCTAAATAATTAAATTTTCACATGCTTTCTCTGGCTTCGCTCCTATCATTGAAAGAAGAATCTTGCCAACATCATCCGCATTCCACCAGTCGTGTTTGATCCACCCACTCATCTCACCCCTTTTCTTGGCTTTCTCTATCCATTGATTACTCAGTCCTACAATCTCCATCACCTCTCCTCACTGGCTTGAATCCTCTACTTGCGAATTCTCTCTCTCTCTCTCTCTCTCTCTCTCTCTCTCTCTCTCTCTCTCTCTCTCTCTCTCTCTCCTCTCTCTCTCTCTCTCTCCTGTTGACTAAAGCTGTTTTATCCCTTGATCAGACCCAAGTCACAGAAAGGCATCTTTTTGAAAGTTTAATCCCAAAGTGTGAGCTCAGCATTCTGTCTTCACTTAACATTACCTCATAAATGTGTCTACATGGCTAGACGCTCCTCACATCTATTATCTTAATGACTATATAATGTCGCATGTCAAGTTAATTTATGATTTAGTTAACCATTCTTCTAATATAGACATTTAGGAACTTCTTATTTCATAAATAATACCAGGAAGAACATTTCTCGGTTTGTTTAGTATGAAGACTTCATTTCTATGTTACTTAATATTTGACTACATTTTTGAAAGCAATAAACAGCATAACAAATAACTGTATGTGTTTATATTAAACAATACAACAAATTATAATCACGGAGCTTCTATCCCCCTGCAGCTTAAGGTTTTCTCTCCAAATTGTGTTCTTTAGACTTACTGAGTTTTTTCAGCCTTAACCTTTTTTTTCTATATTGACTCAGTGAAAATTCCCAGAAGTCACTATCAAAATTAACTTTAATAACTGATTAAAGTATAACCCTAATAAATATAAGGTTATACTAAGATGTTTCCTAATAAGTATAAAGTATAAAGTTATCTCATTATTTGATTAATTGAGCTTTTATTTCATTATTAAATGCAATAATCACAATATGTTAACAGGTAACAGGGTGTCACTGTATAGCCTAAGTGGCCTAAAGTCCTCCTGCCTCCGCCTCCTGAGTGCTAGAATCACAGGCATGCACCACCACATGCAGCCATTTTTCTTCATAGTATATGTGTTCACTACATACATTTTTTTTCTTATGTGAATTCTCCATTCTCGGGCTGTTTGGTTGCTAAAGTTTAATGGTATTCTTAAATATCCACATGAATTCTTTGTAAGTACTAAGTGATTCTTTGTAACACTAATCTTTGAAAACCTGCATTTGTGGCTGGAGAAATTGCTCAGTGATTAAGAATGCCACCTGACAAGCATGAGGGCCAGAGGGAACCTGAGACCAGACTTTGATTCCCCAGAATCCATGTTAAAGCACCTCTATAGCCCCAGTCCTGTGGGGAGCAGAGACCAGAGAATTGATGGGGCTCATGAAAACCACCCAAGCTCTGGAACCGGTGAAGTGACTCTCTCCCAAGAAAACAGTGTATATGCAATGAAATAGGGCACCTGGTGTTTTTGCCTGGCCTCTGTGTGCATGCACAGGTTGTCATGTCTACACACACACACACACACACACACACACACACACACTCACATGCACAAGCGCGCACACACACACCTTTCACCTACTATACACACAGGCACATGCAGAAGAAATACCCTTTATTTTGTTGAGGTTTTGCTTTGTTCTATAGATATTTCTAAATGTTATCCAATTTGTCAATATCATCTTCTATTCCATCAACCTTTAAAAAAGTCAATCATTCTAAAATTAATTGCTGGTTTTATCCTTACATCAGAGGATACAGCAATTAGTGTAATATAAATTGACATGGCATTCATGAAGGGCAATATACTATACATTAAATGTGTGCACAAGTATGTTTTTAAAAATATATACCATTTGTTTCAAAAGTTGTATTTCTAAGGAATGAATACTAAAGAAATAATCGAAGCTTAATGGATTAATAGAAACACCAGTAAATAGGAATAAGGAAATAACATCTAAGCATGAAAGATAAGAGTACAGATCTAAATATATTAAAAAGAAAGGTCAATTTTTTAAAAAAATAATCATTATACAGTATTAAATTTAGAAAACAGGTAGTCAAGCCAGGAATGATGATGCCTGCTTGCAATCCCAGCAGAAAGACCTAGGCCAGCCTCAGCTACATAGTGACTTCAAGGCCAGCCTGTGCTACTTGAGACCCTTTATCAAAAAAAGGTGGTGTATATGGAGGTGGCTCAGTGGTTAAAAGCACTTGTGCAAGCCTGGAGATTGGAATTTGGATGCCCAGAACCCACATAAAGTAGGATGCAAGTAGTGACTGTGTCTGAAATTCCAATGTGCCTACATTGGGAGGCAGAGTCAGAAGAATTCTGAAGCTTGTGTGTCAGCCAACCTAGTGTTTGCAGTAGCAGACGAGAGATGATCTGTTTGGAAACAAGGTGAACGGCAAGGACTGACACCCTGAAGTTGTCCTCTGACCTCCACACACACATACACCACAAAATATGCATGGCCATAAACACACACACACCCCAAAAAGAAGAAAAGGTCATCCAAAAAGTATACATATTGTGATGTTTATTTTTTTTGTCAAAAGCTTAAAGTATGCTCATGTGTATGTGCATACTCATACATATTCAAAGAACAGGTTCTACAGTAATTTCATCTACTACTTAGTAGTAATTATTTTTGTTTGTAGAATTACTATAGTTGATGGAGATTTCCCCTTCTTTTGTATATTTTATATTTGCCTGGTTAATTTCCTTTTGAACAAATCTTTATTACTTTTAATGTAATCAATAAGGCCATGTGGCCATTTTCACCTAGAAACACAAAGAAGAAAGCTCTCAACCATCCAAATTGACATTCTGCATTTCAGGATTTGTTTTGTAAAGAACTGTTGTTGGTCTTAAGTGGTTACCTCTTTAGCAATAATATATCAATAATATAAAAAATTCTTAATTTTAAACACACAATCTCTTAATAAATTTGTATGAAAACTGGTACTCATTATTTTTCTTCTCATAATGACTATAATTAAAAATTATTCTTCCCAGTCATAAATAAAACAGTTTTTCTTCTTCAACAGCTTGACTTATTTTTGCTTGTGTGTGTGTGCAAGGTGTACATATGACCACCAGGCGCTCCATGCACTCTCCTGAGGAAAGGAGGGGTCAGCTGACATGTGGCTGGAGCAGAATGTCAGGTACCCTGCTCCATCTCTCTCTTCCACCCATTCTTTTTTTTTTTTCTTTGCAAGCAGAGGGGGGGGCACACCAGGGTCTCTAACCACTGCAAATGAACTCCAGATGCAATGTGCCACTGTGTGCTTCTGGCTTACATGGGTACTGGAGAATTGAACCCAAGTCTTTAGGCACTGGAGGCAAGCACCTTAACGGCTGAGCCATCTCTCCAGCTCCACTTCTTCCCATTCTTATGTGAAATGGAGTCTCTTATTGATCCTGGAACTTGCCATTTTTTTGTGAGCTCTGCTGATTCTCAAGTCTCAGCTCTCCTACAGGACTATGGTGACATGATCATGCCAAAGTGGCCACTTCATATGAGTTTCCCTTCTTTCATATGCACTTGACTTTTCTCAGCCTGTGAAGTTTTCCTCTCTTCTCCTCCTTAGTCCCCAGGCTATTACAAACCTTTGGTACAGTACATGTTTTTCAAGTTGCCCTACTATCTTTAAAGCTTCTGAGAACAATTGATATTTCTTCTAAAAAACACATTTTAAATGTAGAAACTGGGAAATCTGAGAAAATTCTAGAAGCAGATAATGATATAATTATTTATATTATCTAGCAAAAGAAAAGAACCTTCAACCCGTGGGGTAGTCGACATAATAGAATCAACCTTCAACCTTCACTTAAAAAGAAATCTGACTACAACAGCATGTGCTTTACCTTAATTCCAACCAGAACATAATCTAGTTTTTGCCAATTCTGACCAAGTAACTTGATTAAACAGGAAGGAAAAAGAATACCTGGGGGGGCATCGTGGTGAACATCAAAAATATCAGAGTGCATCACTACTGGTTAATGGGGAGCTTCTCCTGACAGGCTGCTGGAGGAAGCTGCCTTGACTAAACTGATGGAGAACTTAGCTGTAGTAACTTGCTACGGGAAAATGCCTACAAACTCACCTCTCTTTTACAAGGTGCTGATTGGCTACATGGAGCCATCCATACCTTCTCCAAAGCTCTCTACAGTGCAACTAGACTCTGATGAAAAGGAGATGGGAAAGAACAGCTACGATATCTCATCTCCAACACACATCAGTTCGTAGGACAGAACCTGAATCTAAGAACAAATGATTTCCACTTCAAACATCCTCACAGCCTACACAATGTAATTCAAGGGCCGATTCCAAGCCTATGTGAGCTGGAGTTTAAAAATCCCTTCTCAGTGTTTTTCCCATTCCTTCTCATACTTCAATCAAACTGGACTGCTTCTGGCGCTTGGGCTTATACTCATACTGATCCTCTATCTGAAGAGCATCTACCTCATCACTCACAAATCAATATGACCCATATTTCTAGGCCAACATCAAATGTGGCTTCCTCCTGAATAACGGTAATCGCAGTAGCTAGCACCTGCTTACTGTATCCCAGGTACTTTCATGTGATATCTTATTTACCACTGAAACAGTTCTGTTATGTAAGTGTAACTCCAGTATCCATTCTCAGCATGAAGTAACTTATCCAAGGTCATACAGTAGTGAAGAGTGCAGCCTCGACACCAAGAATCCAAAGCTCCCCTTTAACCACGCTGATAAATCCAATTTTCTGACACTTATCTCAAAGTGCTTTAGACTACATTCATTGTCTTATTATAGGATACTGCATCAAATCCTGCAGAAACGTCAAATTGGCTTAAACGATCAGAGAATTTGTCAGGAATTCCCCAGGAAGATCAGGAGGTCCTATACCGGTTAAGTCAGCAGATCATCAGGCAAACTCCTCAAACCACTCTTCCATCTCTCTCTTCTGCCAAGTCTGTGTTGGTTACAAAATGGTTTCGGCAGCTGCAGATATCACCTCTGCACGTGTCCATGTTCAAGGGTTAGCTTGCAAAAACTCCCTTTGGTGGATATTTCCTTTTCCCCACCCCTGAGGCTTCTTTTTGGCAAAGGGATATAAATTCTGCCTTTCTTATCCTTAGAAAGATGGCATGACTTATTTAAATGGTGTGTTGCCCCATAGACTTGAATTCCAAGTTTCCAGTGGGTGAAGCCCTTTCCGTGAAGAGGTGGGGGGGGGGGGGGGGGGGGGGGGGGGGTGCAGGGCCGGATCTTGAAGTCTAGTCCTAAGGTGGAGAGCAGTTTGAGCTCTGAGGACTCATGCTTGCTGGTGTTGGTGTTTGCTTGCCGCAGTTGTTTCTCTCTCTACTTGGAACTATGGAAGTAAGCAGCTTCTTAAGCACTGATGAAGTTTCCCCTAGATTTTGTAAGCCTGAAATAAAACCCTTCCTCCCGTAAGCTGTGTCTGGTTGGATGTTTGTCCAAGCAACATGGAGCTGACTACAGGAAATGGTAAATTTAAAAGAACAACTTGATATGCTTAATACACCATATTCCTTTCTTGAGATAGCTACATCCTCTGCTTCTGCACAAAGTAATTCTTATCGGCACAGCCTTTCTTTACATGGAAACTTCAATCAAGGTTATCTATGAAAGTCCAGAACCAGCAACCTACTTGGCTAACAGAACTAAAGCTATCTCCTCAACTAAGTTAAATCGGCTGATAGGGAAAGGAGACGGCTCGGTGGGTAAAGCACTTGCTCTGCAAGCATAAGGTTCAAAGTTCAGCTCTAAGGCACCACATACATGTCTGTTCTGGTGACACACACCTGTAATCACAGCACTCGGGAGGTGGACACGGGATATCTAAGGGGAGCTGGTGAGCTAAAGCACCCAAATTGGTGAGCTCTGGATTCAAACATGAGAGTTTTCCTCTGTAAATAAACTGGAGAACGATTGAAGAGTGTATCAACAACAACTTCGGACTTCCATGTGCACCGGTGTCCTTGTGCCCACACATGTATGAACAAACACAGTGCACAGATGCACACACATAAAAGAGATAAAAGGACAATATTTTGTTTGTTTGTTCACTCATTAGTCCATTAGTTAGTTACTTATAAGGTGCTGGAAATTGAAACCAGGCATCACACATTGGAAGGAAGGGCTCTACCACTGAGCCACAGCCCCAAGCCTCTACGGCAGTATTTTAGACTTCTACATTTATTCTGTTTTATGTCTTAACTCATTCCAAACTAAGAAGAAAGGGCGAGCTATGAGCCATTCTTCAAGCACTCAACAATTTTAGCTCAGTTCTACACACATTTCGTTGGTCGTATCTCAGTCATATACTTACATACAAAGTTTTAACCAATCTTTGACAATGAAATATAATCATCCTGATCAGCTCTCACAATTCTCACCACCAGGGGATGAAGAAGTGAATTTTTAAAAATCAGACAAAATGGAGAAGATGTTAAGCATGAACTAACTACTATGCATCACAAGGGCTCAGCTGATGCCTTCTCTCCATCTTGCTCTTCTCTGGATCTAATACATGGAATCCTGAAGAATCACTACCATTCCCTGGCAAGCAGGACAGCATGCTTAGCACCCAGTTCAGATTCCTTCTACTCCTGGTTTCTCATTCCAGATTTCCTTAGAGAAAGTCTTCCAAAGAGTGAGGGTCTACTTTTGTGAATAATTCTCTCTTGCTATTTACAAAACCATTTCACGAACTGAAGATACAAAGAGCAAATGTGTTTTTCCATGCAGACAATCTCCTGTGGCTGGTTCCTCCCCCACCCATACAATTTCTCTCTGGAGGAAAGGAATGACATAAATTTAATAAATAACCAATCTCAGGAGCTGTCAGGAAAGCACTCCCAGGTCATGGCCCAAAGTCAAGGGCCTCCTGTGTACTAACAATGAGCCATTTCTTATTACGGAAGCTTTTCCCTTGCTTGCTTCATTTATTCCGGTTTATAAATGATGAAAGCCTAAAAAAATCCAAATCATTGTTAAAGGAACTTAGCTGGGACACCAGAAGCTATGCACTTCATTTAGATAAAACCGATCTGTGACTTTTTTTTTACGTTCTTTTGTGCCAACTTTATATTTAAATGTCCCCTCCTGGCACAGAAACAAAATGTCATCCATATGAAATTCTCAAAGCCAATTTTTCTTTAGACATTTATAATTCAAATACCAAGAAGACATAAGCTGGCTTGACTCAGTTGTCATTTGATATTCATATATTATCTTTCCCTTAGTAAGCAAAGAACTCAAAAAACTAAGTAAATTATAATAAGACCATAGGCTGTCACAATGAGTGACCATTCTCTTGGAGAGGATATATACACATATACACATACACATATGTAAATGTACTATGTAAAAAGTAAACATGAATAAGAATGCATTTTGTGGTTATACACAAAGAAATGGGAAGAAAACAAAAGGCAGCACTAGATTGAAAGGCAATTTGGTGCAAAATATGCCACAAACATTAAAAAATAAATAAATGGGAGGGGATGTGTGGGCTGATCAGAAATATTAAAATATATGATCACACAAAACATAGTTGGAGCAAATAAATATGGCTGCCAAGTTCAGCTGCATCTCCTAAATTCCAAACAAAGCATAAGAAATGTGTTTGTTAACGTAAAACATCTGTTCCTACCACAAAATATGAATAAGAATGAAAATGCATATGGATGATTCATCAATAAAAACACAAAATCTCTTGTATTATTCCTCTCACACAATTATTCTAAGACATAAATTCCCAAATAAGAAACCAGTACATCTCATGATGATGTATAACACGTAAAGCCCAGCAAGGAAAAAAGAAACACAGAGGCACTTACTGACCACTTCTCACTACCTGGCACCCAAAAGTTCAAACCTGCTCCCTTAAATGTAAGACAACTTTTCTCGCCCTGTCCAAAGGCTTCCTTAAACAGAAAAACAATTCTACCTACTACTCAGTATTTAAAAATAAATACAAGAAAGAAGACAAGAGGCATTTTAAAAAGAAGTGATATCCCAAGTGGGATATGATCTCACATGCTTACAGAAAATGAAGGAATGGCTGACTACACTAATCCCCTGGGAATACATGCATAGGAAGCCATGTTCCTACTGACCCATTGGCTGAAAAGGCTGCTGTGTTTCAGTAGTAACCACAGAGCAAGATTCACCCAGTAACTAGCACTGAGTAGGAAAAGCTTCTGAGTTTTCCTCATGGAATTTCTTGAGCATATGGAGGAATATGAACACAAATGAAATTTGGGGTTTCATTCCTATGAGCTATCTTTTTGGTTAGTGCACCAATTTTGTAAAAGACTGCAGCACTGAAGAATTCTTTCTTAATTCTTCTTGACCCCAACAAGCAGGGCCTTCAGATTAAAGCAAAAGATCTTGGTTCTTTTCACCTCCATCATGCACAATGAAGAACACACCGATGAGTACATCAGAGCCTGACATAACAAAAAATGATGTCAAACTTTTAATGGAGTAGGTAAGATCGGGCTATAGGGAATAGCTCTATTGTCACTCTTAACTCTTTTATTCCACAAAACACACTGTACAATATGGGCAGGGCTATAAAATAGAGATGACCTCAAAACTGTTCATTATAAAAGTTAAGCATGGGAACAACAGCAAATTTCCTACTACCTTTCTTATGATTTCTAAAAATGCTACATTAAGATTCTCTCCACAATGACAACTGTCCACGAGCCTGTATTTCAAGTTTAAGCACTCTATAATGGAGTGAGAATTTTAGATCCCTAAAGCTACAATATCCAATACAGAAGCCACTGCCCATGGTGGCCATTTAAATGAAATTAAGCAAAACTTAAACTTCAGTTCCTCAGGGTCAGTAACCACATGTGACTCATGGGATGGACACTGAAGAGCATGGCCAGGGAACATTTCTAAGAATCTAACCTAGTTGTTTGTTTAACTACACACATAGAAGCTGAGACCACATTTCGCTCAAATGACTTGCTCCATGTTATCCAGCAAGAACTTATAGCATAGAACCTGAACCAAGATGCCTGGCCTCTCTCAATGAGTCACTGCCACTCCAATACCTTGTTGCCATCTAGGTGATGTGAGCAACTGTTCCTAGTCAGGTCACTTCTGCTACAAGTTATGGAATGCTGGAAGTTGGTTTTTCAAATGCACCCCATGAGGAGTAGTACCCCCACTAGACAGATAATGAAACTGAATAGGTGATAAAGGATTGTATCTAAAGGTCGGCGGTGATACCAAGATTCAAACTCCAAACTTTAGGCCTTTCTGCTGCAGCAGCAAACATTCCGGTTTTATTGTCCTTGACAGTTTTTCTTTCAATTTCAGAGTTAGTGTTTCATGATTGACTTTGTCAGCCAAAGTGGCTCAGGTCGGAAGATCCATCACCTCACACTATTGGTACTGGGAAGAAAAATAGATTGGTTCACCTCTGCCAATCCTGTTTTAAAATAGTAGCTGCTACATTCTAGTGAAGATTGGCTTAAGTAGATCATGTTAATGTCCTTTAATCTTGCCAACAATTCTGTGAAGAAAATAGCTCAGATCTATTTAACAGAATGAAAAATTGAGGTAAGAATCTAAGCACCCATCCCTAAGGAAGAAGAAGTGTTTGCTTATGGCGACACAAAGTAAAAGAGCAGTTGACTTATTTTTATATAATATAGTTGGAAAAGTGAAAATGATATGTGAAAACTTTGAAATAGGAAATTTATTTTCCTCCTCACACCGCATACCCCTGCTGTGGCTAAGCATATTAACTGTTTCCCTCTGATGGATTCCCGATCTAAGACAGCCACACTTCCCTCCCCAGTGCTGACTAGCAAAAGCCTTAAGTCTAAAAGTGCATGAGCATAGTGGGGCAAGAAACATATGCATGTCTTGTGGTGTGTTTTGGTCCCTTCTGTCAATTTCTGACCTGACAAATGAAAGAAATGAAAAATGGAGAAGACAGAGTTAATGAAAGGAGAAGGGAGACAGCTGAAGTCAGAACATAGCTGGGAGGTAGCTTACATGTGCCTCAAGTCATCCCAGGATGTCTCTGAGACCATAGGGCTGCCAGAAGTTGGAAAACACAGCACACTGAGGGGGCTAACTGCACACACGGGTGTGCATGCAAACTGACATACACGCATGACACACTGTGTCCTGTACTCTGTGCTTGGTTAGATGCAATGCCCCTCTGGATGCTTCGTGCATGTTGTGTTGGACATAGTGCATGCTCACTAGTTCAGGAGAGCCTCCTGTAAATTGGAAGGGGTTAGCCAGGGACAGCTGGCTTTTCCAGGAGGACAGAGATTGACAGAGACAACTGCATGGCAGGTGCAGCAGGCAGGGGGTTGGGCATAGAGAACTGAAGGTGAAATGAGCTAGATGTGCTCAGAGACAAGCAGGCTGGCTTTGCAATGAGAAGCAGAATGCTTGAGGAAGTGGCTTTCGGGTCTGAGCAGGTCTGAACCTTCTCTTCCTCTGAGACTTACTGACTGTGTAACTAAGAACAACTGATTCACACTTCTGAGCCTCAGCTTCCTTAGCTAGAAAGGCAGCACATACTTCCTACTTTGCTGACAGGATCAAGTCCTGGCAAACGCTCTCCTCAGTCACTGTCCATTCTTCTTCATTGGTAGAGAGGAATTTGTTATGGCAGAATGACAGCATTTGCCACATGTTATCCTTGCCTGTTTTCCACGCATTGCCTTCTTGAGTCCATTAAAATCCCATTTGACTATGGGGTGGTAGAGAAAACAAAAGGTTATAAAACTAAACCAAGGGCACAGAGCTGGTGTGCAGCAGAGGAAAGCCACCCAACTCAGGGTGTTAGACTGTACCAGGACCACGAGTGCTCAGCTCTCTGTCAGCTTCTCAAGAAACAAGTGAAGAGACCAAAAGAGTATCTGTGAGCAGTAACTTCATAAGACGAGGAGACAGGGAGAAATTATCAGCTAAAAAGCACCTAAATCCATGTTGCCAGGGGCTTAATGCTTTATTGAATTCTCCTATCTAGGCTGACCCTTGCCACTGCCCAGCTGACCAACCCTTCACTTCTGAGAGGTTCTGATCCCCCACTGGACAAGAGAATGAACCTCAAGAATTTCACTTTCCTTGGCCATGAAATGGGACCTTCAACCACATGATCTCTGAAGTCACTTGTTGTCATCAGCCTTTGAAGTCACCATCTAAAACAATGAGGGTGAAGGTGGAAATAAGGCGGCATCAAACCACAGACCAAGTCCAAGCCCAGCTCTGGTTTGTGATGTCTTTTTAAAAGAAACCCTCTTTCCCAAAGAATTAACTAGGAATAAGAATAGTAGAATATAATGCACTAGAATAGTAGAGTATAATGCACTCAAACTCTTTAACTGATAATAAATTAATGTACAATTCTCTAATTTCTCTGCTATAGGTGCAATTCTTCAATACTAGGTCATATGAAGAGATGACAAATTATACAGTCAACTGTGTCCACATACATTCTCAACCACTTCCTACTCAGTTCTTCCTTCCCTCCCTCCTTTCCTTCCTTTTACTTTCCTTTTTATTTGTGATTTTGTGACGCTGGGCATCGAACCTATGTCCGCATGCATGCCAGGCAAATGCTCTTCCATTGAGCTATACTCTCAACCACACTGTCCATTTTAATGCCTTTAAAACAGAAAGGAAATTTAAAGTGGTTACAAATAAATCCAAAGGCAGAACCCCTCTAGATTTTCAAGTTTTTCCTAGGTCTTTCATATCTGTTTCACCCACACTTAATTTGACTGCAATTTTTTTAGTGACTCACCTCCAGAGTCTTTTTAAAGTATTCAACATAGTTTCCCTAGAAACAAGAACACTATTTCTTTTTATATTCCCATTCCAGCAGTTTAATTAAACAATAAGTCAGCTTTGTCATTCCTCTTTCTCATGCTTCCAGTGGCTCACCTACCTTACTGAAGCACAAGTTAAAGTCCAAGACGGGCCAGCTCTGTTCCTGCCTGCCCTTCTGGCCTCCTCTTCTGCCACTTTCCCCAGGGCCATCGGTGTCAGCTAACTGACCTCCAGATATTGGAGGAAAAACAGCCATGAGAGCTCAAAGCTCAGACTCTCAACTCTGGAGTTGTTTCCCCCTCTGTATTGTCTTCAGCTCCACAGAGCTCAGTCCTAGGATTACCTCTCCAGAATATTGTTCAAATGTCACTTTTTCAGAAAAGCCTTTCTTGTCATCATATTTTAAATTGCCACCCTGGCCCCAAAATGCAGATTTTCTATCTTCTCATTTCCAATTTTGGGGGGTTGTTCCATTTTCTGATAGCTTATCTAACTGGAATTCCATATATTTTACTCATTACAATTTGAGCTTCTGAGCAGAAGGGATTTTTTTAATCTGTTCACCAATGATTTCAGGTATCTAGAATAGCTGGACCAGAGTTGCCAATCAATAAGTGTTTAATAATAACCTTTATTGTGGTAAAAGACGTACTACCTTTCTGATTGAATTGTGTAAGAATGATTCTAAGTATCTCAGGCTTGAGGGAGATTAAGAACAAAGGTTTCAGAGTCTTGGTAAGCAAAGATGTCATGTGGAGAGTTCAGAAGTAAGTTGGTGGGGGAAGGGGAGCGCAAACCCCACTAGGAATGATCAGCCAGAGTATGGAACAGAGGGGGAGTAAGGCTAATCATTCAACTTGGATCCACTATCATTCTTTTAACTTGACTAAACTAATCTCTTCAACAAACTGATGCTTTCTTCCTCAAATGTACAATAACAGATGGAAGCATGGAAGATGACCTGGGTACCTCAGGTAGAGGTAAAGAAACAAAGAAACAGAAAGAAGACAGGTCGTCAGCCCCGTCCACTCCTCAATGGTCAAAGACCTTTAGCCAATTTGTACATCAGTTTCTCTCTTCCTCAATTCTCCATTAAAAATGAAAAGCTAGGTAGGCATGGTAAGGTACTCCTAGAATATTGTTTAGGACATGAAGGTAGGAAGATCATGAGTTTGATGGCTACATAATGAGAATCTATCTAGGAAAAATGGAGGAGAGTAACAAAATAATACATGGTCTACTATATTAAATATCAGACGAAGAAATACCTATAGAAATATAATGAAATATTATGAAGCGATTCAGAGAAGAAACAATTCTCTTAGATGGCTGAACTTGACTATACTACCTACCAATACTCCACAAAGCTAATGATGAGCTTTAGATCACCTTAAATGATTTCTAAAATGTATGAAAGAATAAACAGAAAGAACGATATGCTTTTAAGGGCAAAAAACGAAGAAGAAAAAATGGATTTTCCTGATTCTTTAGTAGATAAAATATGAGAGAAAAAATACATTAATCTGCAGAGTAGCTGTAGCATATATAGAGACCAGATTTAAGAATATTCCTGTGGAAAATATATATATATATATATATATATATATATATATATATTACTGTGAACATCTGTAATTATCTACACTGTTGGATATCTCGGATATTTCCCATCTATTTCAACATCACTGGATAATCCAAGATGGTTTAATAATCTCACACATGTCAACAGCAGGTTGTGATGTAAAGGAGAAAATCCTTCCCAACCATCACAGATCTGTTTTCTTATAGCATTTATTAAACCAAAATAAAAAGTGGTGAAGAATGACTTGTCACACCACTTATTAGAGTTGATGGAGTGTAGACAGTCTTTTCAATAAGGCTTTAACACACTGTTATGCACCATAGTACATTATTAATGAAAAGAATTGCAAGAGACTTGCATCAGCTTTTCCCCCAAGTCATTCTGACATTAAATTCAAAATCAATTCTATCCACCCCATGTGGCAAAGGGTCAGAGAAAAAAATGTTAATTTGCTTGTTGTTTACCCAAAACTTAAGTTTGTAATTCAAAGATCAAGAATCTTGTGTTCTACTGAATTAAGTAACAATATATCTCCTTTTTGGAGAGGGGATCAAAGGAAGAAGCAAATGTAACCGAAATGTAAACAAAGTATGCTCTAGTTTATATATGACAAGAGAATGGGATTTAATTTTCCCTCTGATTGAAGGAACACAAAAAGACAGTCACATAATGTAAATTGTGTGGAGGGTATTTGATACCTGAGTCTCCAAATGGAACTAATTCACTCTAGAAAAGGTATTAAATAATTGAACATAATGCTGCCAGGATGAGAAATAATGCTCAAGCTGTGAAGAAAAACATATCTTACAATGATAGGATCACCTCACTCACTCAGTCACTGCAATCAAGCACTTTACATACAAAAGAAATATATGAAGAATGACCTACCGCCAACAAGGAACCCTGATAGAGACAAGCACCTGTGGGGGAAAAAAAAACAAGAATTAAAAAGGGATGCATAGGGAACAGACACTATTCCAGCAGACATACTGCTAACTCTACGCTACACGTTCCAGAACCAGCAAAATGCTCCTTCCAAAAATCTTAAAAGCATGAGCATTCCTCCCCTGGAGAAATAACCACATATATCAAAATAACATCTCTTGGACACACATGAGGGAATGTATGATTAAAACACATTATTTGAATTTTAAAGTAAATGTATTCATAATTGCATACTATAAATGTAATGTTATTATCCTTTGCAATCAGTCAGAAAAACCACCATAATCCAGTCGTAATTTACTTATCAAGTTTCTCTTCCATGCTTTGCTTATAAAAGTTCTCTAGACCAACCCCAGGGGCCAACTTGGGATTCCATGATAAACTTCCTTGTGTCAATATCCTCTATCATTTCCTTTAGGATTTGAATTTGGTCTATGCAAGATCCTTAAACTTGACTGCACAGGATTATGTTTTTCCTCCTTTGAGAGCTCATAGCACTATATGAATCACTTATTTGTGAATTCATTACTGCATACTTCCTTTTGGTGTCCTTTTACTTTATTTTGTTTTGGGATTTTTGTTGATCTGTTATTGTTGTTTGTTGCGAGAGGCCCACTATGAAGGTCAGATTAGATACTACCTACCATCCTCCTGCCTCAGACTTCCACGTAGGATTAATAGTTCTGTAACCACATTCAATTCTACCTGTGCATTCTTGCTAAAGACAGGGATGCTGGTTTAGCCCTACCATCCTCTTCACACTCCTAGGAAAAGAGAAGCTTCATCTTCCCAGTCATCCACCCATTCACAGAGAAAGTGTTTATTTAGTGAATCGGATTAGCATAGCAACATCCATTTTGTGCCTTTAATAGAGTGTGTTTCTCTTTGTGAAGGTTAAGGCACTTTATAAAGAACAGCATAGATGGTTTGTTATCTGCAAAGAACTCTTCTATGGAGCTCCTGACCTCCAACACTCTTTTCACTCCATTTTTTTAATGGGTTGCTTATGAACTGATAAATCTTTATATTTTCCAGTCATTAGGCGCCAAATGAAAAAAAAATGATTTCTTTCTAAATGGAAAAGAGGGATGCATTTGACTGGGGGAGCTTACATTCTGAATAACTAGTATATTGTAAAATAAATCTCTAATTTTCATATTTGAGAACATTATAAATATGCATTCCTAATTCTTAAAAATACACACATATTCTCAAGCAATTTTTGAGCAGCTCAGTGGGTGCTATTTAACCTGGAACCAGGTGTGAAGGTGCTACCAGCTACTGGCAGCAACTGAGATGCAAAACAGATTGAAGGGGAGCAGACACACCAAGGTGGAAGCAAGCACACCTTGACCATGTGCCAAATGGTTTCAGAAGAAGGAAGGACTGTCACCCCAACAAATCCCAAACACATTTACTTCTCAGCAAAGGACTGGCCTAGCCTCTCTGCCAATCATGAAATTAACAGTCTTTACAGACAATGAGATAACTATTTACACTTGGATTTAAATCAAACATCACTGTGGGCAAATATACTGAAATGACTTTTATGTCCTTGGCATTCAAATAATAAAAACTTGAGATAAAACCTTGGGGGAAAATGTTTCTTAGTTGACTTATTTTTAAGAAATTTTGTTACAAATACAGTATTTAAGTTTATAGAATATCATAAGGAGACATATATGTTCATAGATAGAAAACAACCATGTCTAGCTCAAATACATATATATGAACATAATTCACTTTGTAAACGTTTTGTTAGCATATATTAATTATTCAAAATTATACATTTCATTACAAAATATTCATACATGTATATTATATATCACTCACCTTATTATCCTCTCTGAAGCCCTCTTCCCACTGGTCACAGTCTACTTTCATGCCTACCCAATTCACATTCTAAATTACTTAAGTGCACACTTATATTTGTATACAAGTGTACAGAATAATCAAACTTAGCTTTTAGGAAAGATATTTACTCTTTAGAATAAGATTGTCCTCCCAAATAGTCATTTTTGCTTAACAATGAGGACACTCTCCAACAAAGTCATCACTAGGAGGCTTCATTATTGTGTGGACATCATAGAGTGAAATGATACAAACGAAGATACCAAGACACTACCAGGCAGTATAATCTCAATGAACCAATAAACATAAATTCTAACACTGACCAAAACATCATTACAGGGCACGTGACTGGAATTTTATTCCTCCACAGGGTCACCTTGCAAACTCAACTTATTTTCAAAGCCTCCTAAGAAATCAGGCACCCTTTAAGAAGTAAACAAATATTAATATCAAAACCCACTTTAACCATTGGGAAGCTTTGAGGAACTAACCTGAAAACATAACCCAGCATTGAGAATGAATGGTACCATGTTTGTACTTGGTTAAGTGAAACATCTGGTACTGATCCAAACCAAATGGTGTGCAGCTGTGGATAAATTCTACGATGAGGAAAATAAGACAACTTGACTTGGGTCAGTCTACGCTGTACAATTCCAATAGAAATACGCTTTGCCCCCGAGGGCTTTCCTAAAATAATTCTACCCAGAAGGTAGCTGCCTAGATGAGCCTCCATTAACAGTTTCAAAACCTGATTTCTACTCTCATGAAAAAATGAAGCATTTCAGTGTGATGCCCAATCCAATCAAACATTTATCACCACCCCAACGCCAGATGTGGTGTCATCCAGAGAAAGCATATTTCTCCCCAAACTATGGCAAGCTGCACGCCCATCAGCAGATGAAGCTGGCAGTGGGTGCTGGGTGCTGAGTACAGAGAGGCCCTTCAACTTTAGCACTGAGTCATGTAACATGGGTAAAAAACAACAACAGTTACTCCCTCCACTCGTGTTGTTTTCATCTTCAGGAGTGATTGAACAACTGCAAGCTTGTGGTTTATATCGAATGGCTTTAGTTGAACTTTAAAGGAAACTCAAACTCTAGCTGAATTCTAAGGCATGGTAGAGACCTAGGTAAAGAGTAAGTCTTCATAGAAAAACTGAGGAAAAAAATCAGAGACAATGGGAGCTAGAATTCTCAAACCAAGAACATCGCCAGTTTCAGGACAAGGAAAACAGCAAAGGTGCCAAGTCATTTAGGTTCTCCACTGCAGGATAAAGCAATTATATAAAACAGCACCTGAAAGAAGCCAAGGTCCTGACCCTGGGCGTGCTTCTTCCTGTGTGGTCAGTGCATTTCTTGCAGGTCATATAGGGAAATGTTTCTTTCATAAAACTTGCATAATGCAATATCTGTTTTGAAGGCCTTTGGCAACTATAGTGTACTCCTTTATGAGTCACCAAAAATATAAATATTTTCAGGGAAATTTTAGAGATATAATTTGTAGCAGTACTTACATCTAGAAACTATCCAACATACAAATCGTAACTGGAAAACTGAATAAATTTTCAAAAGTTAAATCCAAGAGCCACAGAATCATCAAAGCCACTAGTTGAAAGATATCATGGCAGATAGCACCATTAAGATAAGAGATTTGAAGAGTGGGGTATCACAAAAATATGACTCATTAGGAGCAAGCAGCCACAAGTTGGCATTTAAATGTTCAAGCTTTATGTTGTGTTATAATTCAACATATGGCTGGGTACACTGTGGAATCGTTAAAGTAGAATCGTTTCTGGACTGACAGGACAGCTCATGTCCTGAGTACTGTCAGCCAGGATTCAGATCAGTTAATAGAGTAGTAAAAATGAAATGGGCCAACTGTCTCTGAGCTACCATAAGATCTGGCATGAAGCTCCAGCTTTGCCATGTGGTGGACCCGCCCCTCTTCTGAGCCACGTGGTAGAGAGTATTTGATGACTATGTGTGCCTGAATAAAATTAAGTGATACTGCCACCCAAGTCCATAACTGAATATGGATGGTTGTGTCCTCACTCAGTGATATCTCAGAATGTAATCCCCAGAAACAAGAACCTATCATAACACACTGCCTCATTATTTCTACTAGCAGGTTACAAAAGCCAAAAGCTGCAAAGTTGCAGATAGTATCAATCAACTGCAAGCAATAAAATTTCAATTCTAAGGAAACCCAAGAAAGATCAAATGTTCTCATTGCTATACTGCTATTTTACCCATATTGAGAATTTGGGGATTTTGAGGGCAAGTACTACATGAGGGGCTAGGGATTCTGCTTGTTTACATTGATGTCTGTACCACACACACACACACACACACACACACACACACACACACACACCCCAAACCTAGCAGGACACATCTGCACTCAATAAAGGTTTATAGCATGAAAGATGGAGAGAGGCTGTTTTGCTCAGCCAATGTCTTCTCTGTTATTGAGCTTTATGTATTCATTGAGTATCTCACCAAAGAGACTCTCTAGCCAAATGCAGAACCAAAAATGCTGATCTACCAGTAAATGAAACACATCCTCAGTCAAGTAATCCTTCCCAGTGTGATCTGTTAATGGCATTTATAGGGAGGAAAAATAGAGATTGTGGGATTAGCTAAAATCACATGTCAGGAGAGGCGACAGGATATGGAGAAAGGCTCAGTTCTCATAGTTTCAATCAGATTCCCCCCCCCCTGGTCACTCACCTGCTATCTATTTTATATAAACCCACAGGATCCACACAGGAGCACAACTCAAGGTGAGTGTCTCCAGAAGAAGATATTGCAGCTTCTCGGATTCAGAAAGCAGCCATGCAGCAATAAGAGAAGCTTCCCTGTAACTTCTTGATTTAAGTCCTCAAATCTCAGTAATTTATCAGCTTAGCAATTTGAGGCAAGATAAAAGAACAGTGCCAACAATTTGCTTATGAAAATTCATTTTTTATAATTAAAATAGAATTTAGAAACTAAAAGCCTCAGCCAGAACTTTTGTTTCCTGGCTGAGATGCTGAACCCAGAGCCTTCAGCATGCTAGGCAAGTGGTCTAACACTGAGTTATAACCCAGCCCTTGACCTCTTATTTCTGTATTAATAATTAGCCAATGTACTTTAAAGCCATTACATAGTGAGCTTCCTCATTTACTAATAGAATTACAACCAAAAAAAGTTATGTGGTTCATTCACGAGCAGTCAGTTAATTATAGTGGCTATGTTAAGCTTAATTCAAAAGAATTTGGCAGCACTTGTTCATCTGAACAATACTCTTGAGTACTTGTGCTGGTAGCTGGATTCAAGGTCCAGAAGTAATCAGGAGCCATCCAGACTCCTCAGTGAGCACACAGCCTGTGAGGAAGACGCAACTATCCCAACTGTAATGAACTGGCATACTGCATGTATGACTTGTTCACTGTAGTGCTCTAACAAGAAAAGCTCTCCATGAGCTGGGGGCCTGAAGCATCAGAGTATGGCCCATTCACTAGGCATGTGTGGATTTTTTTAATCATTAATTATAAAAACTTGTTAATAATAAAAACTTGAGGAAATCTCTAAGAACTTTATGCTTTCCATCTCTGACTTCAGTCTCTTAGCTTCAAAACGGGACTCAAAGTAAAGGTCATATGAAGTGACAACTGACATTCCATCTGTGGGTCAGATATCATATAATTAAGCAAATTAAAAGAATTAAGGATGTTAAATTCTTAGCATGGAGCCAAGCCAATAATATATGCTCAGTAAATTTCTGTATACTTTCAACACCAGATAAGCATCATTATGAGTTGGGTAGACACTCTCAGACTTCTAGTAATCCAGCAATCCAGTTTGAGAGCTGCTGAATGCTCTGAAGGTGGGTGATGCAATTAGATGCAAAGTTTCCGAAGAATCTTTGAAGAAATAGCCACATACAAACTCATCAGAAGACCTTGGCAGTTCTTAAATTTGGCCCAGTTACGTTGAGCAACCCTCCAAAGAGCACACCTCTTAAAAATAATGGCTTTTGTCATTGCTAGAGGTTTGCTTCTGAAAACTGAATCCTCCCAACTGCCCACCCCCCAGCAATCCAGAAGCCATAGCATACTTTCTGTGTAGCTGGAATATGATTTTAATAAGAAACTGTGACTAAGTGAAATTATAATTTTTTTCTGTCTCAAGTTGAAATTTGTGCATAGCCTGGTCTGACTCTCCCATCTGGTTAATTGCAATAATTAAACCTTACAAGCTTTTTTTTTTTCAGTATGGTTTTTTGTTTTGTTTTGTCTTGGGGTTTGTACTGTTTGAAGATGTCTGCACGGGGCCCCATGCTTTCCTTAGGATGGAACCCAGTGGAGTAGGTCCAGGAGGGCATTAACTTGTGCAGAATGTCCCCAGCGGCGCGCGTGGATTTCCACGGCCAGGCTGATCTCTCTCTCTCGGGAAGCCGGGCAGGAGGAGGCTTCGCTGGGAGGAGGAGGCGTCGCTGGGCTCGGCGGGCTGGACTCGGCTGGAGGCAGAGCCGCGTCCTCCCGCGACCTCCAGCGGCCCCCGCCCCGGGCTCGCGGGCGCCGCACCGGGCGCCGCCCCCACCTGCGCGGGCGCGGGAAGCGACCCGCCCTCCCTGCGGTGGCCGAGCCGCCGCGGCCGCCGGGTTAGCGACAGGGCGGGTGAACTCTTCCCGCAGCCGCAGCCGGATGAATGAGGAAGGCAGCCGCGGGAGGACGCCCGGAGCGCGCGCGGGGGGCGCAGCCGGCTCCCAGCCCGCCGAGTCCCTTCTCCGATTCTGGCGCCCGAGCAGGTGGGACTTCACTGCGCCTCGCGTCCCGGGGCTCCGCATCCCACGACCCCGAAATGCTTGATTCACGTAGTAACTTACTGTGTTTGATATCCGGGCGACACCCCGGGGTCCCCCCTTCTCCTTCCCAGCTCCTTGGATTTACAGCCCCGGAGAGACCCGGAGGCGAGACCAGGGAGACCAGAACGAACCACCGATTTTTCCTGGAGAAGCAGCGGCCTCGGGCCGCCCCGCCAGGGGGTCTTCAGGCCGGTGTCCAGAACACGACCGGAGCCGCTAGTTAACAAAATCTTAAGAGATCTTTAAGGGGGAGATTGATGGGGGCGCGGAGGGCAGAAGGAACCATGGGGCTTGACGGTGAAGGGTTTTCTCTTTCATCGAAACAAAGTATGTAAGTATTCTTATGTAGTGAGAGCAATGCTCGCTCCTCACCTGTGCTCCACGTAGCTGCTTTTTCTCGGGGATACGGTGAAAATGGGAAGATCCAATTCAAAGATGTCACCTCAAGCGGCCACCCACCCAAAAAAGCACTTGGGGCAAAGCAGATCATGGTGGAGCTGTGATCTATGCAAAACTAGGAGTGGGAACCTCGGGAAAAGATCCACTCCAGATCTCTCTCTCTCTCTCTCTCTCTCTCTCTCTCTCTCTCTCTCTCTCTCTCTCTCTCTCTCTCTCTCTCTCTCTCACACACACACACACACACACAGAGCACCTCTCTTACCTTCGCAATGTGGAGGCAAGACTGCCAATGCCAACAGCGCTAGGGCCACCCCGAGCCACACTTTGGGGACGCTCATCGCCGCCGAGGCACCCACGCTGGACCAGCCCAGCCTTCAGCATCCAAGAATCAGCTCCAGCCGAACTGCAGGCTTTGGCGCCCAGACCTCGAGGCGCGTGGAGAGTGAGGAACGGCGGGCGGTTGTCCTGGGGAAAGGCTGAGAGGAACCTCCACTCACATGAGCTTGGGGGCGCCGATGGGGCGAGGGGTTCAGGGCACTCCTCCAGCTCTCACGCCAGACACCGACGTGGGCTGAGACTGAGATGAGAGGAGGCGACGCGCGGGTCGCGGGCGCCAAGTCCAGCCGGAAAGTTGCAGGTCACCGGCTGCTGGGGTCTCGCTGCACTGCCTCCCCTCGAGCTCGACCCGTCCCTCCCGCGTCCCGGCAGGGCAGATCCCGGTGCACGTTCGTCTGGAGCAGTTTTTAAAGTTCTCTCGTCACTCTACGCGTCCGCAGAGGGGCTCCACGGGAACCCCAAAAGAGCCACGCGCGCGCACTCGGCAGAGCCACCTCACCTGGCGGCGGCTGGAAAGTTTGCGCTGCGCTGCGCGGCGGAGGGTCGAGGCTCCGGGCGCTGCAGCCGCCCCGCCGCCACCGCGGGTCCCCGGACCCGCCCTGGAGGATCGGGGCTCTGCGGCCACCGTCTCGGCCCCGCGGCCGCCTGGCGGAGGAGAGCTGCGGGGCGCGGCCGGCTCCTCGTGGACACCTAGCTCCGCACGGCGCACCCCCGAGCGGCTCCGCAGGATTACCCGAGTGGAGGCGGAGCCATGCCGGCAGACGCCGCCGGGGAGGGAGAGCGGTGGCTAAGCCCCCGAAGTCAATGCGCCGCGGGCGGGGGAGCCCGGAAACGCACCGGCTAAGTCCCCGCGCGGATCCCCGCGTTTAAAGTACACGCGCTCCGCCTTCCTCCGCCTCCAGCACCTCCTCGCTGCCCGGCTGGGTGTGAAAATGGACCCAGAGACGCGCGGCTTTGGCAAAGATTCCAGAGTCACGTGGGGAAGGGGAGCCGGGGGAGGGGTGGGGAAGCCGCGAGAGCAACCTGATCCCCTGATTCTTGCTGCCCGAGTTCAGCTCGGCTTTGTCTGGGGCGGGATCCAAAGTGGTCGCCCCAGGGGTCGGGGCCAGGTGGAAATAGGAGGCCAGGTCCTGACCTGGGCACGGTGGAGGGTCTGCAAGCCAGATCCACACCCCTCACGTGGGGAGAGTCTGCTATAGTGGGGCATCAAAGCCCTCAACTACCTTTCCAAGACCTGCCACTCAGCGCAGAGACCCTGAGGCCCACCTGACCATCTCCGCAGCTTTAGAACCCTCCAGGTGGCGCCTGGGTTCTGAGCAAAAGCCCTCACCAAGGAAAGCACCTCTCCCAGAGCGACTTTTGTCTGAAAACACCACACTGTCTCCTCCAGGTGGCTCCAGCTTCGCCCCCAAATGTCAATGACTGGGAAGTCACAATCAAGGTCCTCTATGGCACACACTTGTAAAGAGTGGGGACCTGGCTCCCCAGCCACTACTGGGTAGTAGCAGCTTACTTTTATAGGACTCAATAAATACAGCTGGTCCAGTTTTAATCATTTTATAAGCTCTTAATAGTTGCATGAGATAGATGCTGGCTGAGTTCCCATAGCCCCAAAGAAGCAATGCCTGGATTTCCTCAGCTGGGCGGAGATGGCCAGACTGTCCAGAGAGAAGTTTGTGGTAACATTAATGCCTAGTGAGCTGAGTGTAGGCACCAGTCCCAGCGGCTTTCAAAGTTCATGATAAAGCAAGGTCCCTGTAACTGTAATTGCTTCTATTTGACAACCTGGTTGTGATAGCTGAGTATTCGGGAGGAGTTAGGAATTGTGCAAATAAATCATTTTTAGCCTTCTCCTGGGCCATTGTTATTCTTGGGACAGAGACTTGTTCATATCTGTATGGGAAGGGACTCTAAACATTTGAAAGAATGGACTAAACAAAATAGTAACTCCCGAGACCACCAGATATATCCAGCTTGAGCTTTCACTCCCATCTTCTTCCCCTCTTTTAACTTAGAAAGTGGACATTTTTCTTAGGCCAGTGGACAATACTGTGCAAAGTTGGCTTGGCGCATGCGCTAACAACTACAATGCAACCCAGAAACCTCCCATGTGGCGTTTTTGTAGCCACCACTGACTAGGAGTAATTTAAGGCAACTTGTTCTTGGTAGAATCAACTATGTGATTTTGTTTGTCAGAATTCACTCAATTGTGGCACTCAAAATAGTCTCATGGCATTTATTAGACTTGAATGCCAATGAGCTACTGTTTTAAAAGGGAAAAGAGGAAGAGAGAGAAGCTCACTACCAAGTTCTACCGATACATGCATATTTGCTAGATTTTTATATAACATGTCCCTCTCCACCCCCAGTCATCCACAGACACCCACACTGGCCAGCTCACATGATCTTCCTTCTACCTTCAAGAAAGAAAAAAAGCAGTCCCATATTTCTTGCCCTAAATCACTTGGATAGCCAAATTGTTGAAATGATCAACCAATAATTCAGCAAAATTAGGAATACCTTTTTTAAAAATAAAAATATTAGTATATTACTCTTTAATGAAAATTATCTAGCATTTCTAGGGATATGCAACCAACCATAGCTAGCTTATAAGTCAAACTCTATAATGAAGTGCTTCATCAAAGAACCAATGCGTCTTCCTACAGGGAATTGCCAGTTCACTGCCCAGAGATATTGATAGTCTCAATCCTCCTTCTTCACAAACCCAGATTCCACAATGTTTGTTACTATAGTCCTTGGATCAGCCTGCTGTTCTATCTTCACATTAACCTGGCCTGTAGTGGTTTGAATGCAAATGTATGTCCCTCATAGCCTGAGGTATTCTTTTTTTCTTCCTTTATTATCCATAATTAAATACATTGAATGAACAAATAATGTGTTGGTATCCCCAGTTCCCTGATTTCCCTCTTCCCTGTCCCCAATCAGCTGGATATCCTCCTCCCTGGGCAGTCTGGATCAGTCCATGGGATAGGGGGTTATGGATAGCCTAGGAGTCAACCCGGTTCCATCCCCCTTTGCATGTTGTTACTGAGGGGGCAATGTCTCTGGCAGTTCTCCCCCACCATGGCTCTTATAATCTTTCTGCCTCCTCTTCCACTCAGTTCCCTAAGTCATGGTGGGTGAGTATTAAGACTGCTTTATTGTTGAGGTCTTAGGGGTCTCTGTACTTTTGCTTTAGGTTGTGTTGAAGATCACTGGTGTCTGTCTCACTGGCTCATCCTGGGTTGACTGATTGGCTATGGTTATAGGTCTCTTGTTTATCTCACCACTCTCTGCTGGGTTCCATGTGTATACTCCAAGGTAGGTCTGGTGTGGCTCATCTTTTGCCAGGATGTCAGC
>PVHP010016170.1:21417-33564 GCA_004024765.1 Zapus hudsonius | reverse complement strand
TTACCTAGGAACAAGCGAAAAAGAAAAGAAGAAAAAAGAGAAAAAAAGAAAAAAGAGTTGAATATGAGAGACACTCAAGGGCCTGGGAGGGACTGGATAGACACGCGGAACACGCAGAGGGAGGGAACCCGAGGGAAGCCGGCAGAGGCTGAGGAAAAGCCTCTGTCAGCCGGCAGGCTGAGGCTGCTCTGGCCGGGCTGGCCGGTTCGTGACAACTCACTGCCTCTGGCTAGCACGGTCCTCGATGGAAGCTTCCACTGGTGAGAATCGTGTGCT
Source organism: Zapus hudsonius (assembly GCA_004024765.1). Taxonomy (NCBI): domain Eukaryota; kingdom Metazoa; phylum Chordata; class Mammalia; order Rodentia; family Dipodidae; genus Zapus; species Zapus hudsonius. The sequence continues at coordinate 33,288 of PVHP010016170.1, read as the reverse complement.
GGGAGGTATCTGCGGCTCAGAGTGTGACTGCAGCTTATGTCCACGACCTGGATCCCTGCTGAAAACCCTGACCCTTGTTACCCGAGGGACGTGGCGTGTCTGCTAGTCAGCCATCTTGAACCGGAAGCCTCTACTTCCTATATATTCTGCTGGCTATGTGGTAGTTTTTGTGGATTTGTTGAAACTAGCATACTTTATCTTTGGTGCTTTAATTAATATTAAACATGTAAAGAGATGCAGTAAATTATAATTTAGGGGGTTGGAGAAATAGCTTACTTATTAAATTACTGGCATATAAGCTTGAGAAACTGAGTTTTGATTCCAAACACCCACATATAAGCAGGAGCATGTGTTTATGACCCCCAGAACTGTAGCAGCAAAGATGCCAGACAGAAGCTCCCTGTGGATTGGTGTCACCTGGCCTACCTAATCTGTGAGCTTTGGGTTAAATGACTCACTCTTGTCCAATACTAAAGTAAAGGAAGACACCAGTGTTGACTTCTGGCCTCCACACAAGGGAACACATAGAAAAACATGCACACCAAACACATATACAAGTGCACATAGTAAAATTCGTGTGACACATACATGATGAATACTAGTGGAATCTAAAACATTTAGAATATATTTTCACATTTTATGGTGGAAAGCACAATTTTTTTCATCATTGCAAACTTTCTCATGGTTTGAAATAAATTAAGCCATAAATTTTGAAAAAAAAGTTTAATTTGTCATCCTTACACATTTCGTCATGTTCAGAAAATGCATACACTGTTATTTTTCATTAATTTAAGCAGATCAACATTCCATTTTCTAAAAATTGATTAAATTATTTTCTAAGTATGGTGCTTTAGTTAGTCTAGCTGAAACTACTGAAATTAATGATGTAACAACAAAGTTGCTAGCTATATGTTATTAGGAATAAATCACTTTAATACCAATTTTAGCTTTAAATGCCCAGAAATCTATAAAAAGTTAGCAGTATAATCCTAGTGACAATATGTATGTATATATATATAGTGACTATATATATAATTCTAGTGATTATATATATACATTAATTCTAGTGAATATATATATATATATGACATTTTTTCATTGTTTCAACAACACTGTGAGAACTCGTGCTAACATTATAGAAGAGATAAGCTATAGCAAATGATTTAGTACTGGGCAAAGCATGTGGTTGGCATTTTTGTTATATTACCATCTCATAATAATTAATACTTATGCCACGTTCCATTACTTTCCATGGCCTATTGGTTTCCTTTTCCATGTGTGCTCTCTGTACAATAAAGGCTCAGTGTTGGTAGCCTAAATTCCTTCTGAAGTTGTAAATCACAGGCGCTAGAAGCGATACACCTATCAGTTGGCTGATAGTGATTTAATTCAATCAGTGCTTATAAAATTAGGGGTTATCCTGTGTACATTATTTATAATCCTATTAATTAAATCATAGTACTAGCAGATGAACTTGAGTATCCCTTTTTATATGTGAGGACACACATTTACACCTAGGACGGGGCCGAGCTGCATGTGCCTGTAATGCAACTTCTTGTGATGAAGGGCAGGCAGATCACAAATTAGAGGCTATGTTCAGCTCAAAAGGGAGTTGGCATCCAGGTTTGGCAACGTATTCCTGTCTCCAAACAAAATTAAAAGGTAATATGTAGCTTAGTGGAAGATAACTTGCCTAATGAACTCTGCATTCAGAGATCCACCAAAATATTAAAACACGACATAATGACAATTAAAGGAAAAACTTATGTTTCGCCTTTACCAGGCTATAATTTCTAGATGAAAATATTCAGACAACAGTGACTTATTAGTCTTTATGGACTTTGCAAACAGTATTGTCTACAACTACTAACAAATTGAAATCATATCTATTTATATTACAGTAAAGCATTTCTTGTCGGCGAAGGCAATCATTTTAGGTAGGTGATAGCTTTTAAGTTTGGAAAGTTTCAGTCTTATTTGTGGAAAAGCAATTTGTGGGAATGAATCCCCAACTTCATGCTACAGGATCAATTTTCTTGATGGTTGCTACTGGCATTAACACTCATCTTCCAATCTGCTTCAAGACTAGCTGATAAATTGGTATGCAGAATAATCAAATGAGCTACTGGAGATAATGACATTTCTTGATATGGCATTGCTTGGGGAAGATGTACCTTTTCACGAATGACAGCCATGTAGGTTAGAAAGTTGAGAAAGGGTTTTCCTTGCCTTGGGAGCCTAAGGCAACACTGCAAATGTAATCAGGCTCTGTCCCTGGTAAGGCATTTGCTTTCTTAAGCACTTTAGACTTTAATGGGCATAACACACACTCCAGTCTATTGTGTGAAATAGCAGCAGGTCAGCATTTGCTCCTATTATCACTTTTTGTGGAAAATGGAGGGTATTTTTGTATGCACAACAGTTAACTTATTTTTTTTTTTACCAAGTGTTTTAAAAGACTGGTGACATATATCAGGATCAGAATCTTCTCTTTTTCTTCTGAACTGTCCTAAACTCCTTTTCACACATTCATGTAAGTGTGACATGGCAGTATAAATAAATCTATGTTCTTTTATTTTACAACATGAGCTTAAATCATTGCTTTTACTAAGAATTTCCCTTGATTTTTGGCCTTATTTAATAAAGAGCTATTTTGAGGAAATATAAAAATCCCACAAGCACCATACATTCAAATTGTCCTTAATCTCATATTGTTCAGCATTTCTTTCCATCAATTTCAAGGGGAGATTTGACCTCATCTTCTCCTTTCTATGTAGATTGGTGACCTATTTATTGTCTGTGCTATCTCTAACCTATGATTGCTGCCTCCTTAGCTTCCAGCAACCTGATCATGGTTTATGAAGGTAAAACACATGCTGATTTGAGTGAAGAGAAGGCAGTGAGGCCATGTCATAGAGGAATGCTACTGTGGATTTTGAGCCAGTTCCTGGATTTGTTTTTTCTCCCGTACACCATAAACATGCGCACACCTTCAAACTCCCACAAAGATAGGAGGTGGCCCTCTGGAAGCGCTCCCGGATAAAAATATTACTTAACAACTTAAAAGAAAAAAAAATATTCTGTGTGTGTATGTGTGTGTGTGTGTGTGTGTGTGTGTGTGTGTGTGTGTAGGCACTTGTGTTCTTTACTTCTGTGAACAAACCCCCTTTTGGCTTTTTGTGGCTGGCTGCTGGCTAGAATTGAACTCATGCTGATAGGTATGCAAACCTTTATATACAAAATCCATCTCCCTAGCTCTAAAAAAATGTATTTTTTGAGGCTGGGTCTTGTATAATTATTTTTTAAAAAATATATTATTTAAACCAATAGTTTCAAATATGATTTTAATATGTAGTTAATATTAAAATACTAAATTAATATTTTTAAAGAATAAGATTATATCTATAGTGAGTCTTAAAAATATCATGCCTTTTATAATTTCAGCCAGGGCATATGTGTACAAGAGGGTCAGAGTCAGTAAGCATGACTCTGTCAAAGGATATATGGAGACTAGTTTCCCTTAGCCCTGACCCATTTTTAAGTATACTTTTGAGCACAGCTTTGTGATACCTACTTCCTATCTGACAATCTTTTCCTCTTATCTTTTTAGTTTGATTTACATGTGTCTTATGACCATTAATGTTGATTGATATGAAATTTCATCTATTTCATGGGATCCTTTTCCTCCACATACATTTAAACCATCCTTAATAAGCAAACCATTATTAGTTTCTTCTAAATAAATTGAAGTCATCCATGCTTATCAAATTAACAGGCTAATTAACTGAGTACACTGAGGAATGTTTATTATAGATACTGAACTAAAAGGTATTACTTAAGCCCTATTTTTAAACTTCTTACTCTTCATTTCCTTCCTAAACAAATTGATTTATTTTCTACTACAACACCACCACCTATATATAGACTTTTATATTATTTAATGTGCATGTGTATGTGTGTGAATGTGTGTATATATATATATATATATATATATATATATATATATATATATATATATATAAAATCTTTTTCCCATGAATATTTGGAAAATATAAAAAGCTTTTATCCAAGGCATTCCTTTAAATTATATATTTGCCGGAGAGAGAGAAAGAAAGAGAATGGCATACCAGAGCCTCTTGCCACTGCATACGGATTCCAGACGAATGTGTCACTTTATGCATGTGGCTTTATGTGGGCACTAGGGTGTCAGACTCAGGTTATCAAGCATTGCAAGCAAACACTTTGACTGCTGAGCCATTTCTGCAGCCCCAATGCATTCTTTATACCATATCGGTGACTAATTTATAGGATCAAAAGCCATTTTCGGATATGCTGTTTCTAAACCTAAATTCAGTTCTTCTATGAGTCTAGCATGTTTTAAATAGTTGCTGTGCTTCTTAGGTGGAGTTGTAAGGCATTTGAAAATTCGACTTCTTGCCTTTGTAAATCAGAATTATCCTAGGGTTTCAGTTCAGAGATAGCAGCAGCAGAAAACTAAGTCATTACAGTCCTCAACCAATTCCTCAGAAGCTGATGCTTTAGATTGCCTTGCAGTTATGTGTTCATCCTACTTATTTATCCTGAATAATGCAAAATCTATTGAGGATTGTCTTAATAAATGCAGCGTGGATAGATTGTAATATAAACAGACAATTTGCCAAGAAGGAAAAAAAAACATTTTCATAAAAACATATACTTTAAATTTACCTGTAATTGGTAACTGTTCAACTCTGAAGTGTTTGTTTCAGGAAAGCAAGTTGAACTTTGAGGTGAGATCCACAGCTGGATATGTGCTCTGCCACTCAGGAGGCCTTGGACTTTTGCATCAAGTTGCATAGCACATTTGAGGCTGAATTCTCTTTTTCTTTTTTTTTTATTTATTATTTTCAAGCAGAGAGTGAAAGATTGAGCAAGCAAGACAGAGAATAGGCACGAGTGCCTCCAGAGTCTGCAACCTAACTCCAGATGCATGCACCACTTTGTGCATCTGGCTTTACCTGGGTAATGGGGAATCAAACCCGGGTCATTAGGCTTTGCAGTCAAGGGCCCCAACCTCTGAGCCATCTTTCCAGCCCTTATTTATCCTTACAATAGAGGTGAAAATACCTGATATAGACACTGTGGAGAATACAAGAGATACTGGCATTTAACATAAAGTGCCTAAGGTTCTGCTATTAATTAGCACCTACTAAGTCTTCCTTCAATGTTTGATATAATTGCTATTGTAGCTAGTAATTTGAATATCGATAGTGCTCATTAGACAAAAAGGAATATTGTCCACATTTCTACCCTAGTCCTTTACTCTTTCAGAAAAAAAAAAATATCACAGCAATGAAAGGTGAGATATCCCTGTGCTGCAAATAATACATTAGTGTGTGAATACAGTCTGTGTGTGGATGGGAGGAGGTAGAACTATTTTCACTTTGCAAATGTCTTTGTTAATAAACATGAACTCCAAGTGGTGGTGAATGAACTTTGTTTCATGGCACAAAAGTCATTAATCACCAAATTTCTATTATGTTTCAAAGGAAAATATAAGAGATAATATAACAATTTTTTTCAATACTAGTTTCAAGTGAGAATCTAATATCCTTGGAGACAAATTTTCCTAATATACATAGAAGTATCTTTGCCTAATATATTGTTTCATGTGTTTCAATCTGTTGAGTATTGTTAAATGTGTTTTCAACAAATGGATCAGTGTAAAGATTTCATCTGGTAGAATTGGGTATTTAAATAAAGAAGAACAATAAGGGCCTATTGGCTGAATGATATTTTCTGCAAGAATGTGAATCCCATGTCACCCCTATGTTAGGATGGGTGGTTTAAAGTTTATATCAGTAGATAATGTTTAGAAGCTGATGAGATATGGACAGAGATGAACAGGAGAGCCAAATCAGTTTGTTTTAATTTGTGAATTCTTAGCTTCTTTGACACAGCTTATATATTCACAATGACTTCAAAAATCAAATGAAAACGTGCTATGCAGTAGTCTCATAAGGTGTCCCGAAAATGAGACAAAACTTTTTGTCCTGATTGAAATCCATCAATTCCTTAAGCACTTAGTCACTTTAAAGACTATTACTATGACTCTGATATTTTAAAACTTAGTTTTAATTACAGAAAGAGAAATAAAATTTTAGCTTTGTTAAGTGTCTTTAAAAGTATATATGTATATATAAATGAGTTGAAGTAGTAAAATGATATATGTTAGATAATTCAAATATAAGATCATTAAAAGAAGAAAGGCAGTAAGCACATGTATCAAGAGAAGTCTAGTGTCCCTGGACCTCCAATAAAGTCTACAAATGTGATTAAAACTAAAAGGATGTTATGAAGGGGAGGTTTTAAAGTAGTTTTCCTCTTTATTACTACAGCTCTCAATGGATTTCCTGCCTCAGATGTGTGGATGTAAACCCTCAGTGAGTACTGTTGAGTTAGGTCATTTGTGTCAGGGATAAAAAAAAGAGTTAAACCACAAGAAGTAGCATTGGTTTGATATTGCATTTGTATTACAGGATTCTTGCATACAGAGTGCCAGAGCCAGATCCTCTGTAAGAAGTGGCAGTGCCCCCATGAGCTAAGCAACTCTTCTCCACAGGTTCTGACATGCCTTATCACTCCAAGTTCCATTCCTTAACACCTCAGCTTTATAGGAAAGCATTGATTTCTACACCAAGTTACTCATTATAATGAATGTGAGATTGGGGAAAGTGCTTATCTGGAATTTGAAGTTGAAGCAAAACAACCACATGGGGACCCTAGTGTGGGGCAGCACATCCAGGAACCCAAGACTCCAGGGCTGAGACAGGAAGACCATGAGTTCCAGAACCAGTTGGAGTACATAGTGTCTTGTAAGCCAGTCTAGGTATACACAGTGACATCCTGTCTCACAATCACATAAACAGAGTCTGGGGATGAGTGGATGAACTGCTTCTCACACAAGCCTGAGTACCCACAGCTAAAAGCAAGATTCTATGAGCCTCTATAATCTCTGCTACCATGTGGAGAAATGGGAGGTTTCCCAGGTGCTTGTGCTCAGCTACCCTTGCAAGTGGGGCAGTGCAGAGAACCAGAACCAGAAACCTCACTGTAAAGTAGGGGGATGATGAGCAGCACCAAGAAAGGTGTCCTCTAACCTCATCATGCATGATGTGGTATGCACATGCCTGCACTTACATACTTGTATACACACACCTAAAATCATTTTTAAAAACACAAACACAAAAAGAGACAACTAGAAACCACACTTGTGTTAAGGCAATACTACTGTGCACTTTGAGCTATTACTGTGGTAAATGTATTACACATTCCCCACATTTTAAAACAGTCATGTTTAGCATTTTTAATGCAGGCCCTTAGATGTTATATACATTTATCAAGACCATCTAACAATTTGGGTATGATTTCAAAATTCACACTCTTCCTCATATCTAACAACAGTGATGAGTGACATGTAGTGACAATTGGCTTTTGACTAGGTCTTCAGAATCAGACATGTATTTTCTTCCATGAAGCAGGTCTCCAGTCTAATTAGAGAGCTGTGCGTTTCCCCCATAACAGGCATGCTACTATTGCCCCAGTTGGCTCACTTGGCCTGGCCAGCCAGTCTTGCGAGGTCCACTTCTCTTCACCACAATTAATGACTTCTCTCTCCCATAGGGCATCATATAGTCTTAGCTTTTTCCTGGGTTCTGCCAGCTAGTTTATAGGGAGGTGGTTTCCAGTTCAGCTCCAGCTTGATTTCTGAGTGACCTGAATCCCAAGTATGTGTGGTCTTCAGGAGTAGTGTCTTATCATCTCATTCTAGAGCGCAACCAAGAGCCTTGGCAATGACCTGTAACCATTTTGACCTCAGAAACCTCCCTGGCCAACAACTCCCTGGAAGGTATCCCATCCCTAGCTCTGATATTTTTCTGGTAGCAATGTATAGCTTCTGGGTGTGTCATTATCCAAAGAAGTAAGTTTCCATGTGACTTATTCTAAAGCTCTTTAATTTTGATTAACCCTTCTCTCCTTCCTTTTTTTACTCAATTCCTTTTTTGACCCCATTTAGTTCATTACACCCCCAGTAATTAGTTCATCTACTTACATATATACAACACCTTCCCCTTAAGTCGCCTTTCTCCTCCCTCCTCAAAAGCCCCTTTCCATCTTACTGGCCTATACTACTGACTTTTATACCAACTCACATAAAAATCTAAACATTTGTAGCTAGGATCCTGCCTTTTAATCCAGTCTGCAAGTCTGTGTCTTTCAGTTGGGGCATTGAGGCCATTGATGTTAAGTTATTGATGAAATGTGTTTTTTTATTCTTACCATTTCCTGATTTTGTAGTATTTCCGATTTTTCCTTTACTCTCTTGTTATATGGTTGACTTTTTCTAGTGTTTTCATGTTCGTGTTTTCTTTTTCTTCCGTCTGAAAGATTCCCTTCAAGTATTTTCGGAAGAGCTAGCATTGTGGACATATATTCTTTTAGCCATCTTTTGTCATGGAAAATCCTTATTTCTCTGTCAATTGGATGGATAGCTTTGCCAGATATAGTAATCTTGGTTGACGGTTGTTACCTTTCAGATCTTCAAATACATCACTCCAAGCCTTTCTGACTTCTAAGGTTTTTGTTGGGTCAACTGCTCTTATCCTGATGGGCTTGCCTTCTTAGGTTACTTGATATTTCTCTTATTGCTGTCAATATATATTCTTTGGTCTGTTTGTTCAGTACTTTAATTATAATATGGCAATGAAAGTTTCTTTCCTGATTTTGTCTGTTTGGTGTTCTAAATGCTTCCTGTATCTGCATTGGCACCACTTTCTATATTTGTCGGAAATTTTCTTCTATGGTTTTGTTGACAATATCTACTATGCCCTTAGTGTGAAATTCTTCTCCTTCAACTATACATTGAATTTTTATGTTTGACCACTGTGTAGTGTCCTGAATGTCTTGAAATTCCTTTTCATACCTTCTTGTTAGTTTCTCTTTCTCTTCGTTAGACTGTTTTTGTTCTGCTACCTTGTCTTCCAGTTTAGAGATTCTGTCCTCTCCTTCATCCATTTTATGGGTGAGACTTTCCACAGAATTTTGTATTTTACTTACTGTGTTTTTCACTTCTAGAATTTCTGGTTGCAGTTTCTCTTATTATTTTTACTTCCTTACTCATATCTTGTATTGAACTCCTTATTTCCTTAAATTGGCTTCTTTTGTTTTCCTTCTGAAGTTTGATTTTGTCTTTGATTTATTGGAAGGATTTTATAACCACGCTTTTGAATTCTTTGTTAGGCATTTCTTTTACATTGGTCTCACTGAAGGTTATTTCTCATGTACTTTTAATTTTTCGTGGATTTATATTGTCTTTTTTTGTTTCTTATATTATAATGTAGATATTTTTACAACTTGATTTAATTTGATGCTTGGTTTTCTTAATTATCTACTGTAATCTTAGACATATACATCAGAAATTCTATATCTTCCTGGTGGGAGCCTAAGCTGCCAGGTGTGGCTCGTATATTACTCCCAGAGTTACAACAGAAGTGACCAGAGGAGTTGTAGTTGCCTGATATACAAATATTCTAGTAGGCTGGGTTGAGCAAAAAGCAGTTCTAATATCCAACTGGGTAATATATACATATAAACAAGACCAGCAGAGTATGCAAGAGTGGAAATGAAACAAGTAATCTAACAAAGCCAAAGCTCCTCAGGGTGTGTGTTAAATCGCACTCTTAATCCTGTCAACTGGGAGGCTGAGATTCCTGGATGATAATGGGTTCCAGGGTGGCCTCAGACAGCGTGAGACTTTGCCCCAAGAGAGACTGAAAAAAATGACAAAGAGGCCATATAAATCAATAGATATCAAAAGTGACAACTTCACTCTTAAAACCCAGTTTTTGTAATAATGGCAAAGCCAACCAAAAGCACATCAATCAACTCTTACATATAGCCTGCCCAAACATGGAAGGTGCAATTAGCACTTCCAGAGCACGCTTACACACCTGGCCTTGGGGTAGGGATTACCCAGGTATAAGAAGGCCTTTTTACCTTTGCGGATGGCTTAATCTCACCTAAGCTGGTTCCCTCTTTTTGGTGTTCCTGGCTCCTCTAGGCTGGTTGGGGCTCCCTATCTGCTGTGCTTCTGGATGCTGTGCTTCTGCAGGATAGCATTGGTCCCTTGGGGTCCCAGTTCCTCAGAAGTTCCTGATACTGACAATTGAATGCCTGAAACTGTTGAAGAGATACATGGATGATTCCTGGTACCTTCTCCTGGTCCCTGTTGTCTTCTTAAAATTATTTTCCCATTGTGATTAGCTCATATCAGCTCAGGGCTCTGGCAGGACTATATATATATATATATATATATATATATATATATATATATATATATATATATATATATATATACCAAATCAGTTATAAAAAGAGGGAATGAGAGGGGAAGGCTGAATAGTGGGTAGGAGAGGACAAAGGGGAATGAGAGGCTGAAGGGGAAAACTGAGGATCAGGAAACAAGAAACAGAAGGGGAAGGCTGAGGATCAGGAACCTATGTCTCTTTTTTCCATCACAGTCACTCTCATCTCTTATATTCATGCCTGATATTCCTCCTCTGTGAGGCTTGCTTTTTAGATCATGTTTAAAATTTGTCAGTAAAACTCTCCTAGATACAGTTGAATTGACAAAGACTTAATTACTCATTATTATATGTTCTGATGGTATTTATTATGTTGCATGGCTGTATTTTTATTTACATACAAATTATGGACTGAAATGTTTGTATCTCTGAATTCCTATGTGGGCACCTTAACTCCAAATACCTCAGAATCTGATTGGAAATGGAAACAGTATCATGTCTCTTGAAAGAGGTGATTAAGTTAAAATGATATGCATAAGTATCATCCAATATGGCTGCTCTCATTGTAAGGTAGACTGGGACCCAGACATGAATAGAGGGAAGATAATGTGATATCACTGGAGGGAAGGGAGGCATCAAAAAGCCAAATGGGAGAGACTACTAAAGAAATTCACACTGCCAGTACTATAATGGCAGACCTTTAGCTCCTATGAATGTAAGAAAATAAACTTCAGATACTGAGGCTCTGGAATTTGACACCACTAGAAAATTTATAAATGATTAATAGATGACAGATAGGTTTAGATAGACATAGATGTATATGAATATGGATATTTTATAGATGATAAATAAGATAGAAAGCTAGATAGGTAGACACATGGGCAGATAAAGACAGAAGATGGATATGCATACATATACATAGTGTATATATATCCAAACAAAATCAAGAAACCCACAATAGGTCATATGGCATCCCCACACATGACACTTTTGTTTCCCATTGTTCTTAGAAAAGGTGTCACATAAAGCACTGTTTAAAATTTAGATGTTGGAATCAAAAGTAGCATGGGTTTCATAACACAACAACTATAACTTAGTACATTTAATTCTTCTTAGCCTTAGTGGAGAGCTGAAAATAATGAGATATTCTGTAATTGTTAGCATTTCTCTACAGATACGTGTATCTGTGCATCAGAATTATACCTGGGTTCTTGTGAATAAAACCTGGGCGGACAAGCTTTGCAAGCAAGATACATTAACTGCTGATCCTTCTCCCCAGTGTGTGTGTGTGTGTGTGTGTGTGTGTGTGTGTGTGTGTGTGTGTGTGTATGTGTGTGTGTGTGTGTGATTGTGTATTGTTTGAAAGCTTGTATGCATGATAATAATGAAACTAAAATTATCATAATAATTGAATTTAGATAATTTTGCTTGAGGTAATTAAAATTTTTCTTGGTAATTTGAGTGTCAAATGTCCCCAATAGACTCATGAGTTTGAATATTTAATCCCCAGTTGGTGACATGGTTTAAG
>PVHP010016170.1:0-21317 GCA_004024765.1 Zapus hudsonius | reverse complement strand
ATGTGTGTGTGTGTGTGTGTGATTGTGTATTGTTTGAAAGCTTGTATGCATGATAATAATGAAACTAAAATTATCATAATAATTGAATTTAGATAATTTTGCTTGAGGTAATTAAAATTTTTCTTGGTAATTTGAGTGTCAAATGTCCCCAATAGACTCATGAGTTTGAATATTTAATCCCCAGTTGGTGACATGGTTTAAGAATTTTGTGGAGCCTTTAGAAGGTAGTGCCTTACTGGAAGAGATGTGTTGCTGGGGATGAGCCTTGAGATGCTATAGTTCAGCATTGTTTGGTGCTTTGATGATTTCTACTTCTTCCCTGCTCATGTGAAAAGTGTTGCCTGCTGTTTACTCCTGCCAAGCTTTCCCAACTATGATGGAAACTTTCCTTCAAATTTGAAGCTGAAATAAACTACCCCAAACTATCCTGAACTTCAAATTTGGAATAAACAATCCTAAACTATCCTTCTGTATGTTTCTTCTAGTCAGGTATTAGTTCTAGCAAAGAGAAAGTAACTGATCAAGGCAGCTACTACTCCTTTATCATATAGAGTTTATAGTGGATTCATATAGTGATTAGGATAATTCTCACAGTTAAAAGCAGCTATACTAAGGGATAAGTAGCTTAAAACTCAATATAAAAATCTTTTTGATTTGAAAGTTGTGAGGAATTATTGATTCCAATTCAAAGAATAACAAGTGCTTGGAGGTCAAAGAAAAATATAGGTCCCTTTCAAAATGATAATGTCTATTAAATTTCAATAACACCAAGCTTCTTTCTCTTTCTCCAGACCATAATGAGTCACATGAGGAGAGTAGCATGAAAAATTACTAAATGAGTTGCATAAAGGTCTATATAATTTTGTAGTGGTAAACACTCCAAAATACACTATGAAGTAATAAAAATAATAAATTATTTGACACCTATATATATAAAATAATACCTTGAATTATTTGTTTATGGTGTAAAAATTTTAATAGTAATAAACTGAAAACCAATATAAATAGATATCACATTTAAATAGATGTTGTCTGCACAAAGTAAATATTTTTTTCTTTTAAAGTTAAGTGTCTTATTTATGAGACAAGTTCAAATTTGAAACATAGTAGTATTATATCTTACACCAACTAAGAGTTCCAATATTATAGATGTACTCTGTAAACTACCAACACTCACTTGGAAGAACAGGACTTAAAATATATTCTTCAATATGTAAGTCATATAGACACCTTGAATAGTAGTTCACATTTTATGAACTAAAGCACATAATTATCACATTCAATAATCACATCTAAATGTCTTCTTAGGAAAGAGAAAACATATATACACATATATATATATATATATATATATATATATATATATGTTATGAAATATTTATGTGGTTTCCCTGGAAATTTCTCCTTAGTACCTAAAGTCGCTACTATTCAAATATCCAAGAAGAAGAGAATGGAAAACTAAATGTGATTTTTATAATAAACTTAAACATTAGACAGTAATAAAGTTATATAGCCCATGTTGCAGAATCATTTCATGGATGGGTTGTAATCTTTAAGCTTACTAAGGGCATCTGTAGAATGAATCACAGAACTTCCTCTTAGCAACAGAAGTCAGATCAGTGATTGGTAGTGGGGTGACTAATGGGGAAGCTTCACTGGAAGAGACCTAAGGGAATTTTTCTAAGGTGCAAGAAATTCAACATATTGACTGGACTTCCATTTACTTGTGTATATTTGCCAAAGTATTCAACATATCCACTTAAATGGATGCATGCATAAATTAAACCTCAGTATAACCCATTAGTAGGATCTTAAACAATCTTGAGCAATATTTTTAAATTTTCACTGGGGATTTTAATAAATGAACATACTGAAACGTGACTGAGTTCTCATCAAGTTATCCTCTTTTCTCCCCTTTCCTGGCCCACAGTCTATGAATACCTTCCTCTTTCAATGTAGCCTTTCTGCTGATTTAATTGTTTTGTTCCTTTCTCCCTCCTCCATTTTTCTATGTCAAAGAGTTTATGGGCACTGAGCAGTGCATGTTTTTTTTTTGTGACAATATATCAGATAGTTGCAGATTTAATATTTCCAATCACCATAAGTGAACTTTTCAGTAGATGATAAACAATGATGGATCAAGTCTATAATATCTTCAAAGGTTTAAAGAAATTTATTTTAAAAAATTAGAAATGACTGATAGTGTATTTACACTCACAGAGGGCATCTATAAAAAACTTTGACAAATGTTTTTTTTTAATGTTAAATGATTAAATAATACTTTTATACTATGATCATTTTATCATAGCTACTAATCAATATCACTGGAGGTTTTTATATATGTGTACACATGCATGTAAGCAGGTATGTACATATGTTTGCATGCATGTATGTCTGTGATGTGTGCATATGCATGTGTATATATGATTGTATGTGTGTACACTTGTATGAGTGTATGTATGCACATACTACATATGTATGTAGGTGTATATGTATGCATGCATTTGAGCATATACATGTGCATACATGTATTATGTATGTAGGTATCCACATATGGATGCATGTGTGTATGTATGCTTATATGTGAATTTGTACATATTTATCTACATAAGTTTATGTGTATATGTGTATATATCTATTTTTTGAAACATTATTTCACTGTGAAACCCAGGATATCCTGAAATTTGCTATGTAGACCCTGATAGCCTCAATGACATAATCTTCCTCTCTTTGTCATATAGTGCTGGGATATAGAAGTGCACCACCACACTGCCTTTGGAAGATCTAATGGTGAACACTATGAAATAAAAACCATGAAAGATGGTCAAAATATGTAAACATCTTTATTTGCAGATATGTTTTCTATATTAAGAAATAAATACATATAGTATTGAGTTTTAGAAGTTAATTTTGCTGATACAGTTCTTATATGAAATATGATTTTACACATCACCAATAAATTCTTACATTTTCAAAAGCATAACATTTACAGTCACAACTAAATAAGTAGCAGAAATAAAATACCTACAAAGAAGTTTAATGCACGTTATCAAATTTTATTGAAACATGATAAGACATTTATAAATAAAAGTGCTGCTCTTGGATAAGAAATATCAGTACTTTAAAGACTTATTTTTCAAAGGTTGTATTCTCCTACTTGATCTATGCATTTAGAACTATTACAATTGAAATCAAGGAGTTACTGTTGCTACTATATTTTTTAATAAAATTCTATAAGTAAAACTTAAAAGACAAATCAAAATAAAAAATTCCAGGAAAACAGAGCTAATAAATTGATGTGTATAAAAATGGAGAGGGCTGGAGAGATGGCTCAGCAGTTCAAGATTCTTGATCACTAAGCTTGAAGACTTGGGTTTGATTCCTCAAAATAGTAAATGCATCTTGAGTTTGTCTATAGTGGCAGGAAGTCTTGGTGCATTGCATTCTCTCTCTCTCTCTCTCTCTCTCTCTCTCTCTCTCTCTCTCTCTCTCTCTCTCTCTCTCTTTCTCTCTCTCCCTCTCTTTCTCTCAAATATGTAAATAAACTTATATTAAAAATAATTTGTCAGAAACTTCCCTGTTAGATATCTGATCTTATTGTAAACATGAAAATTAAGTCAGTGTTATTTATTTGTATTTTTATATCCTTATTATGAATAAGGATATACATGATATGAGCAAATCTTGTGAAGGTGTCCTCATTTACCTCTTCTTTGTCCCATACCCACTGGAATCCTTCCTTGGTATGTATACTGGATCTGTCAATAGGGTAGGGACTTATGCACTGTCCCAGAGATAGACAGTTTTTCTTTTTTATCTTCCCCTTATGTGCATTGTTGTTGAGGCTGGCAATGTCTCTGGATGTTCTCCCCCATCATGCCATCATGGCTCTTACATTCTTTCTGCCCCCATCTTCTGCTCAGTTCCCTGAGTCATGGTGGGTGAGTTTTAGTCTGCTTTATTGTTGAGATCATAAGTATCTCTGGACCTCTGCCTTGGGTTG
Organism: Zapus hudsonius; assembly: GCA_004024765.1. Taxonomy (NCBI): domain Eukaryota; kingdom Metazoa; phylum Chordata; class Mammalia; order Rodentia; family Dipodidae; genus Zapus; species Zapus hudsonius. The sequence continues at coordinate 17,314 of PVHP010016170.1, read as the reverse complement.
TGTTGGGTATCATTGATATCTGTCTATTGACCTTTCATGGGTTATCAGAATTTCTGTGGTGATTGGTCTCCTGTTTGTCTCATCATTTTCTAATAGGTTTCATTTGGGGCCTCTGTGAAGGCCAAGGATAGTTTGTCTCTTGTCAGGATGTCAGCTATCATCCAATGTCTTGGTGGTGGAATTGGACAGTGCCATTTATTGCAAAACCAGCCTAATGGTATAAAATTCCATCAATACATATGCATAATCTTTATAATAGTGTCAGTATTGCAAATAATGAGCTATTCAATAATTTGAGTGACAATAACAGGTTATATTGATGGGCTAAACATTCCTGACCAGCTCTGTGATGGTCAGGTGTCTGCAGGAATCATCCCTCCCTTTCCATCCCCTTCCCCTGAGTGGGAGGTGTCTAGTTAGAGCTACAACCTAGGTGCTAAAACTGATTGGTCAGATATGAACCAATCATCTGTCTCTCTAACTCACCTGGGGAGGACTTAAAACTAGCTTCCCTAGAGGAATTTGGCCCCTTTCCCCACATGGCCAGGCCACAGGAGGATCTCTGAATTTCCAGGCCTTAAGAAGGTAAGGCCTTCCCCCCACCAGCTAATGGCTGTGGGGGGGGGGGAGGAGTCTCCAGAATTTTTCCTTCATGAACCTCTCCTTCTCATAATGGGAGATTTCTGTTATCTTTTCTTGGAATGCTTATTTAGCTAAATAATATAAGTTCTGTTAAACTCTGACACGTGTTCTCCCCACACTGGTGGCTGGAGAACTCTGTAACTTCCCACATGGTAACTGGGAAATATCCCCATCCAAATCCCCTTTTCCTAAATAATAATAATAATAAATTAGAATAAATGTGTAATTAAAATTTAATTCTGTCCCCTGTGTATGTCCCTGTGTATAATTCTTTTGCATTAGAGGACACGAACTCAGGGGAAAATTCAATGGTAAAAGCCAAATATAACTGTGCTAATATTTCCCTATATCAGCTCCACCAAAATATTCATATGTTGAAACACTTATATCTACATTTGAATGAAACCTTTAGCTAAGGGTGACCAAGAAACTTAACTAAGCATCTGCTGGACCTCAAGATATTCAGTACTTTAAATGATGAGAAGGAAACTTCCATTTTGTTTAGCAACCTGGTCTGTGATTCATAAAAGCAAACAGTTGGATAGAATAGTACATTAGGCATGATTTGTCCTCAATATAAATATTTGAAAAAGTCATCCAAGACAATTTATGCATGTAAATTCCAAAGGCAAAGTTTTAAAAAAAAATGAAAAAAAAAAGGATAAAACTTTCTGGAGAGTAAGAATATGGAATGGCCTATTTAGAACAACAAAGTATCCCAGTAGATAATAAAATGTTTATCAATTGTTATAAAATAAAACCGAAGTTCTCTCTGTATGTCCAGTTAAGACTATGTGCTTGCTCTCTGAATAGTATTAAACGAAAATTATAAACTATAGAATTTTTATACTGTGCAATTAAGCTTAAATTAGATTTAGGTGATTTAGAATCCAAGGCGCCAAAAGAAGAGCAAACTCAGACATATGTCTTAAAATCATATAAAAAGCCCTCTTGGGCTGGACAGATGACTCAGAAGGTAAGGCTGCTTCTTGCAAAGCCTGACATTCTGGGTTAGATTCCCCAGTACCTAGGTAAACTCAGATGTGTGAAGTAGCACATGTATCTGGAGTTCATTTTCAGTAGCAGGAGGCCCTGATGTGCCCATTCTCAATCTCTCTCTCTCTCTCTCTCTCTCTCTCTCTCTCTCTCTCTCCCTACCTCTCTCCCTGCCTCCCTCCCTCTCTCCTAGCAAACATTTTTTAAAGCTTTCATTCATAAGTGTTCTACAACTATTTCTGACCTGGATTCTGGATAAGTATAAAGATTGTGAATATATATTAAATATGTTTGATATTAAAAAAACTTGCACCTTATTAGTAAAAAAAATATCCTTTATACACTGAACTACTTTAAACATTTCACAGAGAGTTAGATATAGGATATAGCAATGGTGGGAAACCTTTCAGGAAAAGGGCTCTGGAAATCTTTCAATAAGAGGGGACATATAGATTTGATTCTCATAGATGATTAAGACACAGCTAATCCTAAAAGACAAGCAGGTCAGATGGAATAAAAGAACATCAGAAAAGATCAGTGATGTCAACATTTATGGCAATACTCTATTTTTCATATTTCCTTTTTTGTGAGCCAAACCCATATTTCAATGTCCAAAAGTACAATCCCTTCATTTCCTTTCATCTCACTTTCAATATCACTTCCTGGTACACAAAGGGATATTTCCTCAGAGACCAAGGAAATCTTATATCAGAAGTCAGGTTTATCCATTTTCTCCTTACACAGAACACTACCTGCTATTTTAGATAGGATGGTTTAGTAATCACTGTAAGAGAATGTGACATTTGAGCAGAACTTTAAGGGAGGGACAGTGATAAGCCACATAAATCCATTACCAAAGAATGCCACAGTCTGAAAGAGCAGTGAAGGCGAATGAAGAAATTAGGTTAATGTGTTCATGAACATGAAGAAACCAATGTGGCTATTGCGACAGAATCATTGATGCAGAAATGGGGAGGGTCTGTATTTTAGAATGTAGAAAATGAAGGATTTTATAAATAACATTGTTGCTTAGTGGGCAGTGTCTCTGGATATTCTCTCCCACCATGGCTCTTACAACCTTTCTGCCTCCTCTTCTACTCAGTTCCCTGAGACATGATGGGTGAGTTATTAAGTCTGTTTTATTGTTTTATTGGGCTCTTAAGTGTCTCTGGACTTCTGCTTTGGATATCATTGGTATCTGTCTTGATGACATATTCTGGGTTATCAAACTTGCTGTCATGATAGGTCTCTTGTTTCTCTTGCCACTTTCTCATAGGTTTTATTTAGGGCCTAGAAGATAGGCCCTGGGTGGTTCATCTCTTGCTATGTTGTTGGCCATCATCCTGTGTCTTCTTGGTAGAGTTAGGTTGGCCACGGCTCTCTCACTGCCTTCTGAAAAATACAAACAGAATCCCCATCAGACAGTGAGATCAGTACAGGTTAAATGAGACACACATTGCTAACTTGGCAAGATTCTATTAGGTGTAGCCACTCTGTAGTTCTCTGGTAGTGGGAATTTCCCTATGGAAACCAAGATTTTGGTCCCCATATAATTTTGCCGTGGATCCCAATTCCAGTTAAGGCTTCTTTGTCACTGAGTAGATCTTTTGGCTAATTTGAAAGCCATTGATTGACACCCTTCCCTAGGTTTTGGTGTCACTATTGCACAAGTATCACTTCTTGGTTCGCTTATTTCACCCATAGAGCAGTGTGTTCAGCATTCTCATGACATCAGTCTGAATTTTGTATCAGTGGTCTCTGCTTTCTCTACATATCATTGACCAATATCCCTTGGCAGCTCATGTAGTGCCTATCCGCAATATACATGCTACCATCTGGGAGCTGGTTATCATTCTGGATCTTGGAGGGTCTCCCCGTGTTATGAGATGACTTTCTGTAGTTTCTTCAAAAATAGGATCTTACCTTTGACCTGGAGGGTATTCAAGAGCTTTGACAGAAGCCTGTCTTGTTTTGAGGACCTCATAGGTCTCTTTGACCAATAGCTCAGTTTGGGAAGGAACCAATGACTGGGACAGGGAGCTGCAGGTCTGCTCAATTTTTCATGGGGTTAGGCTTCTTCCCATTCTAATCATGTCCCCTCTTAACAGGTGATGCCCACATTTACCTGGAGAGTTTACAGTAGGACAGTAAGGATTTTATGGTTTCAATGCATTATCAAGTTAACTTACTGTATAAGTCTCCCACCCTCCCATTCCTTCCCCGCATTCCTTCCATCCCTTTTATATTCACTAGTACATAAAACAGACCATGCCTCACATAGATGGGATTTTTATGAGGAAGGAAAAATCATTGATATACATTTTAAAATATGATTTTAAGATAATATGATAATACATAGTTTCAGCTTATCATACATTAGCAAAACCATGTCTATTGTATAATCATAAATCATTAGAAAACATATGGTTCCAGTCATCTTTTCTGGTTATTACTGAGCATGACACCACTGAACATACTTATTTATTAGAGATGTTCATGTTAATGCATAAAATTCACTGATGTTTTATGTTAAGGTTAACTCAATACACAGAATATATGAAGAGGAGTTTGAGGCAATAAGTCTTTAGATTCATGAACTCACAGAGAATGATAACATTCTAGACAGATAACATGCAGACTGTATAGGATGGTGGAGATATTGGACTACCAACTGTTCTTTTAGGCATAAAGTGTATTTAATCTCATAGCTCGGTGAAAGGTGTGAGTGAGTCAAGGGCTGTGTTCAGCTAGGTTAGTGCCTGTTTTCTGCTGGGTCTGCAAGTTGTAGATTTCTATGTGAAGTTCCTTTGTAGAACACTCAGAGACAGCAAAGGAAACACCTACGTTTGACAACAAGATTTCTTCTCAGTTGAAAATTCTGCTCACTTTTCCACTGTAACCAAAGGAATAGCAAGTCCCTGTGCTTATGTATGTTTCCCTAGAAAATCATACCACTAACAGAGTAACTTTTATAGGAATGGGTCTAGATGACATGTGATATTTTTTCTGATATTTTCTCTGTAACTAGATGTAATCAAAAGCTCATATTGTCCTCCACGGAGATAGTCCATGAATTTTCTCTAGTAAAACTGAGAGTCAGCCCTGGTCAGCTTAAAGACAGTTTGAATCTTTAATGTTTGTCTTATGATATCATGAAATGTTGAATGCATCATCTTTCTAGAACTCCAAAATAAAGATTGGGAATTAAGGATTTTGAAATACTAGAGTTAGGGCCTCTAAAAAATCTCATCAGCAACAGAACATGGGTAAAATTATACAAATTACTTTTACACTTATGTTATCTGAGCATATAACATATTTACTCCCCAAAGATAAAACTGATGGGACAAAATGATTAAATACATAATTCTCTAACAAGGCACATCACTTGTGAGAAAAATGGACAAAAGATCAGCAACAATAAAGACTTGAAAACATGGAAGAAAATTGATCTAAATGACACATATTATTATATTATATTATTATATGTATTACACATATATTTTATGAATAAATATAATACATTTTAAAAAGTGATCATATGGAAGATATTAAAGCAAATTCCCCTTTAAAAATAAAATAAGATGATCTATAATAACAAAATGGAAAACCCAACCCCAAAAGGATAAGCAGGGATATTATGATGTGTTTTCTGTAAAAGTGTTTATCATTTATACAAGAATCATAATAATAAAGTAAAAAGTTATAAATGACAATGATCTAGTGTTAGAAAAGAATAAATAATAATCATTTTGTTAGTATGTCATTTTAGTTTTACCTACAACTTTCCTCCATGTATATAATGTGATTTGATCATTATCATGTCCCGATAACCTCTCTTGTGTTCCTATAAGACTATGAACTTCTGATGAGGGACATTTGAGGGCAAACTGGTCAGACTCAGGTATGTTTGTCATGTGGTATTGAAGGTCCAGGTTAAAGTAATACCTATGTGTGACCAAGAAATCTAATGTCCGGCAACTACCAGAAGGAGGAAGAGTTGGGTGGAATTCTCTCCTAAAGCTTTTCCAGTGAACATAGTTCAAACAACATCTGATATTTGTCAAAAACAGTGAACACAACCTCTTCAGAATATAATTATCAAAGATGCAGAAACAAGTTGTCATCAAAACAAGTGAACAAAGAGTTAAACCAACCAAGAAATCTTTATTAGAGCTTGAGATGGAATTGAGTGTTCATAGAATTTGGGAAAGCTTCTAAGATGTTCCTGGGAGCGATAGGACATGGGCAAGTGCAGATCTTTGACCTTTCCAGGAAAGGACCAAGGAGGTCCTCTTCACAACTCCAGGTGATGCCTTGGACATTGCAAGAACTAAAGGCTAGGTTAGAGTTGCATAATCCCAGAATACAAACAGCAAGAAACAACACATATGCACAGCTTGTCCCCAAAGGCAAAGGAGACCTGGGAGCTGGAGGCTGAATAGTGAAACAAGTGGCTACAGCTGAGAGGAAGGACACATGAAAAATATTATGTTATTATATAATGTGTGATACATATTATAAATATAAAACATATATTTTAATAAATAAAATATATATCATTATATAATATATAATATAAAAATTATATATTATAATATATAATATTATTATAATATACTATTACATATATGATATAATTATTATATAATGATAAAATAAATCAATAATAAATGAATAATAATAAATAATCAAAACAATAATAAATATGGATTTTTAAAGGAGAGGAAAAGCAGGTGAGAAATTAAACAGATGAAGAGAAATTTGAAGTGTTAAGCATAGGCAGCCAGGAAAGTTAAGAGGAAAATCACAGGTGAGCTCTATCTATTGGGAGCAGTTGAGGAATAATAACAAGAGGGGACGTGTTCTCAAATGGAGCCAGCGTAGCTAACATGGCAGAAATAAGGGGGATGAGATCTTCGAAGTGAAGATGTGTGTTGTGAAAATGTTCAATGCCATGGACTGACTAAAACAGAGTAAATGAGTAGGGTTGATAGGAAGATTCACTGATAAATGACATTTATAATAAAAGAAAATTCAATTCCTACAATACTTGGTCCTACACTTTCAAACATCATGATGTTTTATCGACGAATGACGAGAAAGAATGAAAAAAAAAGCAAAGTTTGAAGCACATTTTTCATGGCTTGTAGTTCATCCTTCAGGTGTACCTTGGGTGGCAAGGATGGAGAGAATCAGTGTATTTCAGGATGGGGGATATAATAGCAGCAAACCGCTGCATGTGTTTTAGCAGATGAGCTAAAACAGCATACAAATGGAATGTTCACAGATAGAACAACTCTTATCAGGCTATAATAGTGAAGAGGATATAGCAATTATCCGACCTTAAAAAAGGCCATATTGATGTTTTTCAGGACCTTCTGCATTATTATCCTGTAACTGGAAATGGTGCAAGCAGACAAAGGCTGGACTCCAGGCTCCTGTGCACATGAAGGATAATTGCTGTGCTGCTGGGTGCTATAAATAAAATAGCATGAAGGAAAACCTTGCTCCTCCTTGAAAGAGAATGGTTAAAACAACCTGCAGAATATGCATGCGTAAATCTTAATATGAGCTTTGAAGGACTAAATAATAAATACAATGCTATTTGAAATTCTAGATTTTCAATATTGTTTGAGTAAACACTGTATTTAGACAACATGGGCATAACTTAGGGAACTATCTCACATCATCAAAAAAAAGCAGAAAAAAGTTCCAGGTCAGGGAGCTTCAATTTCCATTAGGCATCAGTATATAAATACTAAAAGTTACATTTATGGCAATTATTTCTTAACAGAAATTTTAATAAGCACCCATCTACCCAGAAATAATCAGAAAATTGGGTCTTTTGGTTAATTGAACATTCTTGGTAATTGACATTTGTCAAATATATCATACATGGATTAGCAGTGTTCAAAGACCTAGAATAAAATTGCATAAATTAACAAGTGAATGAATACTCTAAGATTCTTCCTTCCTGTATGGCTCTTACTCTCTTCATCATATCCAAGTATTCAAAGCATTAAACTATGTCATCGATTCAAATTAATCAACAAGTAATTATGCTTGTATAACATTTTAGAGTTAAAAAACTAATCAAACAAGATTGTTATTGACTCTAGGACACATTTGAAATTTAATTATGTAAATACAATTCAAGAGTAAAACTAAGATAAGCTACAATATGTTATATAGTAAAAAAGCAATTCTTATTTTTAGGGTTTCCTGGGTTGATGGATACATATACTCTTTCATTCATTAATCAAATAAGAGACAGCAAGATACATATTTTAAGATAATTATGATTTTTCTCCAAAGTATATTAATAACATTGCATTTGGATTTCATCTAAAAATTATATACTTGAGAATAATCTTTGGGTAATGGAAAAAGGAGTTTTATATTAGTGTTAAGAGAAACAATTTATGGCAAACTTCTGAGAACGTACATTATTTTTTTCCCTAGCTAGTGAGTGGCCATCACTGGCACATGTTCTAAGTTTCAGTAATCCTTACAGCATAGCAATTTAAAAATGTATCACCACTGCATGTGTTCACAAAAATAAATAAAGAAAGAAAAATAGTCTATTTCCATCTGAAACTATCAAAAATCTATTATAGATGTTCTCTCTTAAAGATTTTGCTTTTCATGGTTTACGTTCACTGTGATAAACTTTGGCCTACAAACAATTAAATAGATGTTTTAGAAGTATACAATCCATAACTTTAATTTACACCATTCCAAATAACATGATGAAATCTCACCACATCCTGTTCTGTCCCATCGGAGAATATAGGTCCTTTTTTAGTTCACAATATCCACACTGTATATGCTGCCTGCCATGGTTGTAGAGAGATAGACGGCATTCACATCCAACTTTTATGAAGTGTGGGCTATATTTATGCTGTTTTGATTTTAGCTGCTGTTAATCTCTTACTGTACCCAATTTATAAGTTAGCCATCATAAAAGGTATTCATGAATAACAAGTACTGTTGTATACATAGCTTTAAGCACAGTTTAAACTTTCCAACATTCACTGTGATTCATGGAAAGTATCTCTCCCACACATAAGGTTCACATCATCCTGCCACAAGAAAAGGGATGATCCAGATAATTTGTGGTGCCATTAACTGTACTGACTTTAGCAAGACCATGGCTCCAAAACTAGTACAAAATGTGCAGAAAAGTCTAACAATGTGTTGTCATTAGCAAGTACAAGCCTCAAAGAACAAAATGCTCTTTATATAAAGGTGTTTATAGGGGAATAGTACCGAATTAAAGACCACATTTAAAAGGCTCAAATTAATATGGATCATCCGTATTACTTTCCTTGAATTTTACAAAAATATAGACAGAGTATGTGCTCTTCTAAGAGAAGATGATGTCTTTAACTCAAAAATTTATTGCAGATTCGTTCACACATTTTGTTACATACATGGAAAGCTTAGATCTTGTCATTGCTGCATAGTATTATAATATGTAAATATAGAAAAAATGTTCTTTTATATGAGTTTATGGACAGAAAAGTGGTTACTAATTTTTAGCTATTACATGTAAAGCTACAATGAACATACATGTGCCACATCTTATTTGAAAATATGCTATCATACCTTGGGAGAACCATGGCTAGCTTACATTATGCATGTGAATTGAACTCTATAAGAAACTCCCAAATCATTTTCCAAAGATGTAGCTAGCTTTTCATCTTCAGTAGCAGCACCAGTGGGACTCAATGGTTCCAAATCATCACAGATGCTGCTGAGATTGTGTGGTTTAATAACAGACATTGTAATAGCTGTGCTATAATATTTCATTAAGGACTTAACTTGCATTGTCCCATAAACCACAAAAGGTCTGTTTTTCATGATCATTTCATTTGCATTTTTTACTGAATTGTCTATATACAACTTTTTGAATTGGATTGCTTATTTTCTAAAGATTGTTTTCAATCACTAGGTTCAAGTAATTTGTTAGACGTCTAATCTGCTCTTTCTAACAGTCTGTATCTTAGTTTTTAAATGTCAGCCCTGTCATGGTTTGATCCAGGTGTACCCCACAAACCAATGTGTTCTCAATATTCCATCCCCTGATGGCAGTTTGGGTTTTGAGACCTTGATGGAGCTGTGCTGTTGGGGCAGTTTTATGGGTTTCGTAAACCAGCTTCCCCTTCCCAGTATTTGACACACCTTCCTGCCACTATTTGCCACCTACTATGGCATAGGTGATGTTCACCTTCTGGGCATGTCATCATTTTCCCTTCCATCATGGAGCTTCTTGAGTCTGTAAACCAAAATTAACCCTTTCCTCCACAAGCAGCAATGATAAAGCTGACTATGGAAAGCCCTTATCGATCATAAAATCTCATTTCTAATTTATTGTATTGATTATAATACTCTTATCTAAGAATTATATTCCTATCTCAAAGTCACAAAGAATATTATTTTAAAGACTATTTTCCCTTTCTTAAATTGTGATACATCTTTTTTTTTTTTCAAATCAACTCACTAAGTGTGTTCTGGTCTGTTCATAGATTTCAGTTTCAGCTTTAAATCTCATTGTGTCGTTTTTCCTCACTGCTGAGTAGAATTCCATAGTGTATATCTACCATAACTTTGATATTCATTCATCCAGTGATGAGCATTTGGGTTGATTCTAATTCTTAACTATTATAAGTTGAGCCACTGTAAACATGGTTGAGCAGCTGTCTCTGTGCTGAAGTGAGGAATCTTTAGGGTAGATGCCCAGGAGAGGGATAGCTGGGTTTGTTGGTGACTCTATATCCATCCTGTTCAAGAGCCTCCACACTTCTTTCCACAGTGGTTGTACAAGTTTGCATTCCCACCAGCACTGAATAAGGGTTCCTTTATTCCTTGCATTCTGGAAAACATTCATAGCAATGAACTTTCCTCTTAGAACTCTCTTACCTGAATCCTGTAAGTGTAATAAATTGTGGTTTTATTTTTATTTGATTCTAGAATTTTTTTAATCACTCCCTGATATCTTCAATGACTGGTCTCACTCCTGTCAGTAAATACATGATAAAAGTAACTTAAGTAGGAAGAATTCATTTCAGTTTATAGTTCAAGGTGAAGTCCATCATGGTGGGGAAGGTGTATCAATCAACTCATCACATTGCAACTCCCATCTGGAAGCAGAGAGAGACATATGCTTTCTGTGTTTGATTTAGTGGGGGACTCTGGTTCATGGGATGGTGCTGCCAGCAGTTTGAGTGAATCTTTCCATTTCAGTTTAACTAAATTTGAAACTTTTTTACAAAAATACATATTTATTTATTTATTTGCAAGGAGGAGAGAGAGAATCAGAGAGAGAATGGGTACACCAGGGCCCCCAGCCCCCACAAATGAACTTCACATGCAGTCATCTTTTGTGCATCTGGATTTCCATGGGTACTTGGAAATCAAACTTTATCATTAGGTTTTGAAGGCAAGCACCTTTTAAGGTGAGTCATCTCTGCAGCCCTGAACTTGAAACTTTTTCATGGCTATTCCAAGAGTTTTGTTTCCATGGCGACTCTAACCATGTCACTGATCACTGATAGCTGTTTGGTCAATCTCCATAAACTTGCATAGTTCTGGTAGTTTTTTTCTTCTCTTTACATTTGGATGAGGCTTTTCCCTCATTATCTCCTTCCCTGGGACTTTGGATACAGTTCTATATATTGTTTGCTATTTCTCCCCCAAGTTGCCATGAAGCTTCTCCTAACCTTCCCGATGTATGTAACCCTCCTTGTGATATCCAATGCACTGCAACCATGCCTTTCTTGGAAACCGTCTATAATTTTTGATATAGAAACTTGTTACTCAGTGAGCAACACAAAGGCAGCTATGTCTTCACTGTCTCTGTGTGTGAGGTGAGTGCACATGTGGACACCATAGAATAATGTTGACTGCCGGTCACTGCCTTCCACCTTGTTTTTGAGGATGATCTCTCTAGCTGTTCCCTAATGCACTCACAAGGCCACCAGCCCCATAAACTGTGGGATTCTCCTGTATCTGTCCCCCTTCTAGCAGTGAGCATGCTGAGATTACAGATGTTGTGTTCTGTGCTCAGCTTTATTGGATTTGGGGGATCCAAACTTGAGTATTCAGCCTTGTGCAATAAGCGGGTTTCCCACTGAACCACCAACTAGCTCACAAGCACCAGGAGACCCACAGTTTGACCCCTGTGGTCATTGGCTGTTCACAGAAATCTATTAGAAACATCTTTGATTCTAAAAGACTCACTCAGTGACACCTACTATATAAGGTCATTTTCAACCCGACATTTACCCCAAATGCAGAAATGTTTACGTATGGTCCAAATCAGGCACTTTTACTTGGTATAAACCTAAATACTGTAGTAAAAATGAAGCCATTACTTACAGAAATTCTTCTTTACCAATAGGCATAAGGATCCACCTGTAGCATTCAATGAATTGTTTTAATGTTGCTTTTATACAACTAGTTTTTTCTATATCCCCAGACATATGCACCCCCAAGAATTCTACTGAGAATAAAATGGGCTTTGCACTCTTCAAAGCAGTTCTTATTTTATGACTTTCTGTTCTTATTATAGAATGATTAGTAGGGATCAAAAGTCAAATTGCATTTTCATTCACATGCATACAGCCTAGTTGTTCAGCCTACACTTAACATTCTAAGATTCCTGATCTCACTAAAATGGAAACAAATAGATTTCATTGCCTTCTCATGTAGGGTGAAGATATAGCTCCATTTTCCTTCAGAACCTCTCTGAGTATTTTCAGTAAAATAGTCTTTTCCAATTTGGGTTATTATTATTGTTTTTTTTCTATTAGATAATTCATTTCTCATATAGTACATAACATATGAGGCACTCGTTTTTAAAACTAAAATTTGGCTTTTGGCAAATGTAACCATGATTACAGAAAAATACTGAATTTTTTCCTTTCTTTTTCTGCCCCCTTTTCCCCTCTTTCTTTCCACATCTAACTTTAGTCCTTGTTTTTTCATTAATTAACAACTATAAAAATCAAAAAATACAGTGACCTGAAAGTACTGCAATTTATAAAATGATTACTAAACTACATTCCTGATTATTTCGATAAATAAAAATACATACCATAGTTTCTTGGTCTAGAGTTGTAAATATGTGGCTTATGATTTTTCTAAATATTGTACATTGATATACATGAAGTTGCTTAATGTAAAGGTATTTATGCCTCTGTATTAATTTACTGGTATAATATTTATTGTTGTTTTAATTTTTTTTCTAATCAGTCAGTAAGAAGTTGTTGTCCAGATAGCCCATGGCACGCACAAAGAGTTTTAGTTCAATTTTTCTTTTTATTCATACTGAATTCTAGAAGATGTTCTCAAACTGTAAGGGAAATTTAAACATGATAAATTTCATAAAATTATTCCTTGAATAGCTATAGAATTCAGACATAATAAACCCACATTTTGTAATACCAAGAATAATTTATATTTCATATTAATTTTATTTGGGCTTTGTTAAGTTTCAATATTAAATATTTAAATTAAACTATCAAGTAAAGCATTAGAGAAGCAAATTTATTTTCAAGAGAATCATTTTTGTCACAAATTATAAGCTACAGGTATTATTTAGTCCAGTGTGAGAATCACCCTCATCCTTACTTTCAAGTGTTATAAAGGCTGTGAATTTTAGTTTAATCTACTGAGCCCTTACTAAGTCAGTTTTCTTTGTTTTTTTTTCTTGTTTTCTGTTATATCAACAAATGTCTTTTCCTAAAGTATGAAAATTTTATGTAAAAAATTAAGCAATACATTTGAAACAGAGTATGATAGTCTTGTCTTACCAAGGATTTCTCTTGGACCACATTTTAGCTGGGTTCTTCTACAGTCAACACTCTACTTTCACTTGTCCCATAAAGCATAAACAAAATACAAGAGCGCTTTTAGTACCTGAAGCCTACAGCCTCATGTGAACTTGACTCCCCTCCAAGTGCTTTGTTCTATGCTACAGCCAACATATGGAGTCCAGGTTCCATGGTATCTGGGCGACAGCTGCAGATGAGCTTCCACCAGAGTAGTTCACAGAGATGGATTCACATGGAGCACACTTCGACTTCATGACTCTTCACTTTACTGAGCCCCTGTCATCTTTATCGTGCTTCAACACATTCGCTCACTTATGTATAAACAAAGGTGGACTTCAGTTCATGCTGGACTCTTTTTCCTTATTAAAGTATACTTCCTAGTAATGAGACTGCAGCTTTACCAATCTAGTGTCCGGCTTTATTGATCTGAGATGGTTTTCTTTTGCCTCTGGGAAAAGCCCTGAATATGGACATTTCCTATATTGGTCTCAGGATTTGAGCTAATATGAAGTTGTATTCCTCAGCACATGAAGGACAAATCATTCTGTTAAATTTCCTTTCCTGGGCTGGAGAGACGGCTCAGCGGTTAAAGCACTCACCTCCAGTGCCTAAGGCCCTGGGTTCAATTTCCCAGGACCCACATAAGCCAGACCCACAAGGTGTATGGCCCTGGTTCTCTCTCTCTCTCTCTCTCTCTCTCTCTCTCTCTCTCTCTCTCTCTCTCTCTCTCCTGTTGAAACTTTCTATAATCCCCATGAATACCATGCAGGGCTTTTGAGGACTCGGCTCCCCTGACTGGTTCCCACTTCTGTTTGTGGCAGAGGCAGATGAATTAGCGGAAAGTCTGAGCACTGGGTTGGTCCTTGGATGGGCTCATATACACATATGCACCCTCCCCCACACACACACAAGATGCAATATCTCACTGGGCTACATCAATGCATTGCCCATCATGTGCTAATGGTTATCCTAATGAATTTCCCCCAAGCCAAACCAATAGACCACAGATTCCAATGAGCAGATTCGTTTTCTCCTTCTTAAATGTGGAGATCCCTCAAAAGATTGCTAGGCAGCTGAAGAAAATAAAACGTGGATGGCAGAATATGAAATACAAAGAAAAATAGATATTTGAATTAAACAAAAAGCAAATCAGCAGAGGAAAAAAATGAACTAGAAAGCAATTCATATCATCTGAAGAATAAGTGAAGCTCTCTGTAGTTTGGTACAAAGCACCCCCTGATAAATTTAAATAGAGAAGTTTGTTCAGAAGACTGTAGCCACTGTTGAGGACAGAGAAAGTTCTTATATAGAAATATGATAGGATATGTCCATGAAATCTTTCCCTGAATGTGTCCTTGAATTCTCAGTCCCAGGGACATTGCTCTAGGCTGCACTACACAAAATGAGAATTATGTGTTGGGGTTTTTTTGTTATTGAGCCAAGAAGTCACAGGAAAAGGTCAAGACTTCATTTGTTTTGAAAACTACATCAGGACCAGCTGGTGGGGCTACTCACACTATATTTTTCAGGGTGCTAAGTAGGTTTATGCATTTCCCCCACATGCTGTGTGTATTTTAAATAGAAACCTCTGGGTACCAGTGTAGAGCATTAATTGCTTTCACACCTATATGCTAATAATTTTCCCAAATACAAATAGATTTGTTGTTTCTTAAAATGAATCTGTTTGAATCATGAAATTTGATGTATGTCAGATATTCAGTAAATCAAAAAAAAAAAAAATCACTTGCCATCCATGGTAAGCATTCTTTTTCTTTAAAATTGAGTACTTAGAAAGAAAGTTTTCTAGCACTTTTTTTCCAGCAAATCTGAGATTTGCATTTCACTGATAACTACTAGAGGTTATTTTAAAAAGTTAATTACAAAAATCACTTTGAGAAATAAAGCTTTATAGTACCATAACTAAAACATAAAGTTTCCTAGGTTTTCAGAGCCAAATGTAAACTAACTTATTACTGGTTATTTATTACTCACAAAACTGAATTTCAGAGAAAGTCACTGACTTCCTTGAATCATAGATCTTCTTGTAATATAAAACAATGTATTATTTCTCAAAAGGATACTATTAAAATGACAAGTTATCCATAAGCTAGCCTAGTGCTAAAGAGCCCAAATTTTTTTTTATAATCCTTACTTGTTTGACAGATTGAAATGAAACCATTTCTATTTCAGCAGAATTACATCCAAATAGCCACTTCCATTCTTGAGGAGATACTTTTTATCATGGCAAGGAAGGCATGGCAGCAGGAGATGGAGGAGGCTGGTCACATCAGGTCTATAGTCATGAAGCAGAGGAAGGACAAGAAGCGAGATCAGGCTATAAACATTCTAGACTTTCAGCCACACATCCTCCAGCAAGGCATCACCTCATAAAGATTTCACAAAACCTTTCCAAACAGCACCACCACATGAGGACCAAGTTTATGGGGAGCATTTCTCATTCAAGGCAGAGAGAGAGAGAGAGAGAGAGAGAGAGAGAGAGAGAGAGAGAGACAGAGAGAGAGACAGAGAGA
Organism: Zapus hudsonius; assembly: GCA_004024765.1. NCBI lineage: Eukaryota > Metazoa > Chordata > Mammalia > Rodentia > Dipodidae > Zapus > Zapus hudsonius. The sequence continues at coordinate 1,305 of PVHP010016170.1, read as the reverse complement.
GAGACAGAGAGAGAGACAGAGAGAGAGACAGAGAGAGAGAGAATATAGGCACATTGGGGCCTCTTGCTATTATATACTCTAGTCATGTGTGCCACAATGTGCACCTGGCTTTATGTGGGTACTTGGGAATTGATCTCAGTTTGGCAGGCTTTAGAAGCAACCCCCTTTAAATACTCAGCCATTTTCCAGCCAAGATATTTTTTAATTTATTTATTTTATGAGAGAGAGAGAAAGAGAGAGGGGAGGAATGGGCAATCAGGCTCTCCAGCCACTATACATGAACTTCAGACACATGAACTACTTTGTATATCTGGTTTTATGTTTGTACCAGGGAAACACATGCTGGTCCTTCTGCATTGCAGGCAAACACCTAAACCTCAAGCTATCTCTCCAGCCACCATGATTAATTCTTTAAGTGCTATTATTGACTATCTAAACATTAAACCTAAGAAAAAAATCTATATTGCTAATCTAGTAACTTTTTTCCTTAAAATAAGAGAAAAGTCAGACACAATCTACTTTCAAATTTGAATATTATATCACCAAAATATACGCTTATGAACTGATTACAACAATATTTTCTATCTACCCATAATCAAACAAACTTATTCAGATAAATTAATTTATATAGTAGTAGTGATAGATCCACATAAATTATGATTCCAACATCGTTCCCCCCCCTAAGAAATGAACCAGTAAAAGCCAGGCTTAGTTACAATGGACAAGAGCCAGGATAAAGGGATGAAAAGATGGGGAATATGAGGGAAGAATGTGGACGTATTTGAAGAGAATTCTGACTTCTGTCATGGTGAATAATTTGCTGTGTTTAATCCACCCACCAGCACAGCCACTCTGAGCACATAGAGTGCATTAGCTCTCATTGAACAGATTGGTATTAGAGAGAAGCATGTCCATATTTTCCTGGGCAATGAGTGAATAGCATTCATGCTTAAAAAATGGCTCATACAACTCCAATATGATTCAGTAGTAGCAATCTCTATTTGTGTAGAAATTTGTCATCAGCATTTGGAGACTTTTCAGCCTGGTTTGGCTGTAACAGATAACTAAAATAGTAGTGCATTAGCCAAGATTGGATTTTGTTGCTTTTTCACATAAACATTTTAAAGATGAAAGCCAAGACTAATAATGTAGGCTTTGCTCTGATATACCTTCAGTACTGGGGCTACTTTTATAAATATGCAACATCACCTCTCCAAACTCTATCCTGAGAATGACTTCAGAGTGAGAGCCGGGCAACAAAGTTCCAGACACCTTTAGTCCCATTCAAGACAAAAAAAAAAAAAA
>PVHP010016169.1:0-36342 GCA_004024765.1 Zapus hudsonius | reverse complement strand
CTGGCTCACTTCCACAGATGCATAGCAGAGAGACACCACCCAACACCAACAGCTAGAGTGCAAATTGGCTCTTTTCACACTTTAAAGCTGGACTAAAAGATCTGTCCCCAGTGACACCTCCTCCAGAAGCCTTCTGGAGACTTAAGTAGGAAGCTTAACCTTAATAAAATTCCTGAGGGTTGTATGGGGGATGTATATATGTATGGGGGACATACATTCACATTCTAACCATCACACTCACCCTTAGCGTCACGGTGAGATTCAGTACAAAGAGCTGTGAAGAGCAGGAAGACCATGAAATTCCACAGATTGACACAATCCTGGGAGGCAGACAAAGGGGTAAGATGCTCTCCACCATGTTCTTGGATATTGCAAGAGAAAGAAAGGGTTGTTATGAAGGTAAACTCGGGGTTGGAGTGCAAGACACCACATTTGTGACCTTGGCCAAGTAATTCAATCACTTTCCATGCCTCATTTCTCCCACCTATAAACTCACATTTATCATGGGCTCTATTTCCTCGAAGTACTGGGAAAAATTAAAGGAGATATGAGTGCACATGCACAGGTCCATGCGTGGAACTCAGTAAGTGCTCAATTAATGCTCATTTGTCACTAACTAGGAGGCAGACAATGTTTTCTGTTCTCTGAGGGTTCTGTTTTGGTGAATGAGGGCTTCTCTTAAAAATTTAAAATATATTTATTTATTTTGCACTAAGACACACAGAGAGAGAAAGGAAGAAAGAGAAAGGAAGGAAGGAAGGAGAGAGAGAGAGAGCATGCCAGAGCCTCTAGCTACTGCAAACAAACTCCAGATGCATGCAGCACTTGTGCATCCGACTTTATGTTACCAAGGAGTCACACATGGGTTGTCAGGCTTTGCAGGCTGAACAATCTCTCCAGCCCTTAAGTTTTTTGCCCGATAGGTCAAGAGCACCAGACCTTTCCTTTCTGGCCCTTGGGTCTCATGCTGAGTTTTCCCTCTGGGGTCTTTTCCAGCTTTCTGAATGCATGGCCATTCTCAGGCTAGGCATTCACCTCCAGTTCAGTCCGTCAGGAGCTAATCAGACACATACAGGCTCAGAGGTCGCTGAGGATGGATGCCTCCTTTGATCATCTGTGTCACTGTGGTGTTTTGCCCTAGTAACCTGGCAGATTCAGACGGGTACAGTAAGGGCTGTAGAAACAGGGACACTCTCTTCGCGAGGGTGATCAGGCGAACACTGATATCTGAACGGTCTCTGCAGACCCGAAGGCAAACACCCTCCTTTACAGAGAGGCAATGTTAGTTCAGAAAGGTTAAGCGAGCTCCACACTGGTGAAGAACAGAGACTCAAACTCAGGTCTTTTGACTCCAAATTAGTTTTCATTCCATTGTGCTATACAGCTTCTGCTTGATAGGGGAAAATGGCTATCAGGGTGATGGCTTATAGCTTATAAATTAATTTCACACCTCTCTACATATGATCCATATAGCAAATTATGTAGGCAGATGATCCCTTCTCTTTTCTTCTCCCACTGCTCGTCCTCTCCTGCTCTCCTCCCTCCACTTTTTCCTCTACTTCCTTCCCTTTCTGTCTGCTCTCCCTCATTAGGGCCTCTGAACTCTCTCCTCTCCTCATTCCCTTCCTCCTCCCTCCTTCTCTTTCTCTTCTTTCTTATTTTCTTTATCAAAGAAATTAGATGGTTGCTGGTATCTTCTCATTGTTGGCACAGCTGATGGGAGGAAAGGGTTTATTTTAGCTTATAGTCTTGAGGGGAAGCTCCATGATGGCAGGGGAAAGTGTGGCTTGAGCAGAGGCTGGTCAATATCACGTGGACAACAGCAGCATTGGGAGTATGAGCCAAACACTGGCAAGGGGAAGCTGGCTAAAATACCCATAAGCCCAACCACAACAACACACCTCTCCAGCAAGGTTCCAAGTCCCAAATTGCCACCAGCTAGGGATCTGGCATTCAGAACACATGAGTTTATGGTGGATACCTAATTCATACCACCACAGTTGTCTGACAGGAGAGGGAAAAGGGCTGGGGTGGGTTGGAACTGAATTCTACTTCATTTTTCTTTTCATCTCGTTGGGAGAAAGGGGTTCCTTTTAGACAGAGCTTTCATTGGCTACTGAAGTTTCCCTGATGTTTTCCCCAACTCTTGTATGGAACCTCCTGAGAGAAACTGCTAGCAGCACTGGGGCCTGTGTTGGTCAGAGTCCTTCCCTGCCTCCTGCCTCCATCCCTCTCTGGAGCGGGCTCCTCCAGTCCCCATCAGACAGGACTGTCTGTGCCAGGCTGGGGATGAGACCTCGCATGGCCCACGCAGTCTCCTGCTACTGGATAAATCAACCCAAGTGTGGAGAGTTAATTTGTCTGACTATAAAGTGCATTCAATAAGTGTAAAACAAAACTAATTGGTTCTCTTCCATACAAATTTAATCATACCATAAAATGTGATCGATGCAAATAAAAACCATTGAGTGGGTTAAGTGTCGAGGATCCATAAAGGGGAAAAATGTCTCGTACGCATAATGGAGGGAATTCACGAAATCTGGATGCGTGTTCACGTGTACATTAATCACCTCCCACGCCAGCACTGAAAATAACTGGGCTTTGTTGGACAGACATTGGAAATTTCCTTCTTTTGTGCCAGTTGTACGGGGGAGATAATTCTCTCATTGATTGGGGGTGCTCGTGTTATCAGCTAATACACCACATGCATATTCCTTGACTCTGCAGCTCATAGGCTGCTGGTGGCGTTGCTTAAACTTCCTTTGTGTGCAGACAGACTATTCCCATGGGAGATAAAGACACCGAGGAAGGTAGGACATGATATCAGATGCACGCTTGGGCTGATGGATGCAGAAGGGACACAGAGGGTTTTGAGTACAATTTATTTGGGAAGGACAAAGGTGACTTCAATCTGGGGACTTTTAGACAGCAAACTTTGTTTCACTGTCACTGTGATATCTGGAATGAGGGGACTTTGCCCCGGTGGTTACAGGGACAGAAACGGAGCCAGAGTAGGACCTCTCAGGCAGAAATCATGGGAAAGAAAGGGGTGGTGCTGATGTGAAAGTCTCCAGCCCCTTACAGGGAAAGGAACAGGCATCCTGCCAGGCGTTGAGAGTCAGGAGGATGGCATTTTGCTTTTTGAGATTTTTTTCTCATGGAATAGGGATTTTTCCCAAGTGAGATGCAGATCAGTGGCCCGTTTTGGCGTGTGGCATCCTAGCAAAAGCTGCCCTAGGGGAAAGCAAGGGGAGGAGGGAGGAGCATATACTTGCTAGTATTCTTTCCTGTCCTCACGGGGGTTCCTGCTTCTACTTTAAGGTCTTATCAGAGGGACCATTCACCTTTGTTCATGTGACAGCGGGGTCACATGATCTTTCTTGTTCCCAATGGGAATCACTGGGCCTCCTCTGGAAATAGCCTTATTCAGACTGAGAGAGATCTATTAGGCCAGGTCCACAGGGAACGGCGACTCACTAGGGACATGTGTTGAGAGGCTTGTCTTGGATCATGACCAAGCTCTTGCCAAGATCAGGCCAAGCCCCAGTCCACTGGATCCCAATGTCCCTGTGACCTCTGAGCATCAACATGGCTTGGCATGGACTGAGGTCACATGCCCTTGCCTGGCCCTAGTTCTCTCTGCTTCTCTCCGTGTGTGTGTGTGTGTGTGTGTGTGTGTGTGTGTGTGTGTGTGTGTGTGGTGTGTGCAATGTGTGTGCATGTCTGTTAGTGTATGGGTGTACATGCACACGTGTGCATGTGTGTGTGGAGGCCAAAGGCTCATGTTAGGTGTCTTCTTTGATCACTCTCCACCTTATTTATTGAGGCAGGATCTCTCACTTGAACTCAGTGCTTATTGCTCACTAACCAGCTTGCCCTGGGATCCCCTGTCTCCAATTTTAGATGGGCTGTCATGCCCACCTAGCATTTATGTGGGTGCTGGGGGTCTGAACTCAGGTCCTCTTGCCTATACTGTGAACACTTTACCAACTGAGCCATCTCCCCAGCCCTTGCCTCCCCTCCCCCCTTCCTGATCCTTCATCCTCAAAGGAGGCACAAGGTGTGGATGGCCATCAGAGCCTTTGTTCTTCCTCAACCAAAGATTCACAGGGGGGTGTACAGATGCCCAGCCAGGGGCTGCATTTCCATCCCTCCCTTGCAGCTACATATGGCTACATCACATTTCTTTCTAATGGAATAGAAACAGACATCACAGGAGATGCTATCAGTCCTGGCCCCTGGGGCCTCCAGCAGATTTGGCTTCAGCTCCCACAAGTCCTATGGTCAGGAATGCTAATAACGAGCATGAAACCCATGTAAGGAAACAGGGCTGGGGAGAAAGCTCAGTCTGTAAAGTGCTTGCTACGATAAGCATGAGCACCCAGATTTGATCTTTAGAACCCACATATAAAAAGCAGGGCATGGTGGTATGTTTATAATCCCAGCACTGGGAAGGTAGAGACAGATTAATCCTGGGGGTTTACTGATTGACTGGTGTAGCTCAGTCGTTGTGCTGCAGGTTCAGTGAGAGACTCTGTCTCAAAAAATAATGTGGAAAGTAATCAACATCTGGTCTCTACACATGAACACACACACAGACACATGTGTACCTATTCACATGTACATGTGCACACATGAATAGACACACTCACATGTGGACATATACCATACACAAACACATGCTAGAAAGAATAAAGTTGAGATTTCTGGGTAAGATGACAGATTCAAGTTCGTGTGTGTGATACCTTCCATGTTCGTGGATTGGCAGAATTAATGTGAAATGACTATATTATTGAAAGCTCTCTATAAATTCAATGCAATTCCCACAATTCTGTTGACATTCTTCACAGTAGTAGAAAAAAAAAACAACCCCAAAATTCATAGGGAAACACAAAATACTCCATATAACCAAAGCAATCTCTATCTAAAAAAAAATTCTGGAAGTATCCCAATAATGATGTCACATTATATTAGAGTCGCAGTAACAAAGCCAGCACTGCATTGGCACAAACAGACATCTAGACCAATGTAATAGAACCGAGGACACAGAAATAAAGCCACACAGCCACAGCCGCCTCGTTTTTGACAAAGACATTGGCATTCATCGGAGAAAAGGACAGCCTCTTAACAAACGGTGCTTGGAAACTGGATTTTTACATGTGCAAAAATGAAACTAGATCCATGCCTCTCACCTTTCAAAAACTCACTTCAAAATGGATCTGAGACATCCATGAGAGACCTTAAACTCTGAAGCTGCCAAAGGGAAGGGTAAGGACAAGTCAAGGTTATGGGCACAGGCAACGACTTTGCGAAAAGGACTCCATAGTACAACAAATAATTCTGAGAATTGACAAATGGGATTAGATGAAATCGAAAACTTCTGCATGATGAGGAGCGCAGCCACCCATGTGAAGAGACAACCTACAGAAATGAGTGGGACAGTGATGCCTCCGCCAACTCCACATCAAACAGGACATGACTACCGAGGGTATACGAAGAATGACAGAGATTAGACCCCAAAAGTCAGGTCAACAGATGGTCTGAGTAGATGGTTTTCCAAAAATGAGCACAAACAGAAAGTGTTCAATATCATTGTCAGAGAAATACAAACTCAAACATTTTTAAAACTCCATCTCCTTCCAGTCAGAATGGTTGCCATCAAGCAAACAAACAGCAACAAATGCTAGTGAGGATGTGGGGAAGGAAGAACGCTTATTCATTGCTGGTGGGATGGTAAACATGTTGTCACTGTGGAAATCAGGATGGAAGTTCCTCAACAACAACAACTAAACAACAACAACAATAACAAGAAAACCAAACCTGAAATTCGAACGACCACATGACAGCTATAGTATTTTGGGTACATGCACCAAGTACTCTAACTCAACACGCCACAGAGATACTTGAGCATCCATGTTTATTGTTGCTGGACTCCCAATAGCCAGGAAGTAAAGCCAGCCTCGATGTCCATCCGCAGGTGAAAAGAGGAAGAAAACGCGATTCAAACACACAATAGAATATTACGCAGCCATAGATTGAAATCAGGATATTTGCAAGAAAGTGGGCGCCACTGGAAATTACATTAAGTGAAGTAAGTCAAGCTTAGGAACGCAAATGCTTTATGTTCTGTTCTTACATGTGGCACTTAGATTTACAATTATATATGCGTGGGGCTGAGGAGATGGTTCAGTGGGTAAGGTGCTTGCCTTCAAGCATGAGGACTTGGGTTTGATCCCCAGCATCCATGTAAAATGCTAGGCGTGGTGGTGTGTACTTGTCATGCCAGCTCTGGGGAGGTGGAGACGGGAGGACCCTGAGCTTGTGAACAGCCAGTCTAGCCTGCTTGATAAGTTTCAGGCCAATGAATGACAGGGTCTCAATAAAAGGTGGGTGGCACTAGAAGAATGATACTTGAGGTTGTCTTCTGGCCCCTGCGTGTGCATCTGCATACACATGTCTGCTTGCACACACACGCACACACAGACACACACACCACCAAAAATTATATATTTGCGTGTCTATGTATGTTTGCATGTGTTTTTGTGTGTAGGTCCTGAAACTAGAAGGGATCACGACAGGGCCTCTGTCCAACTCTAAGAGAGTTGTATACAGAGAGGGTAAGGCATGTCCGGGTAAGAAAGCTGAATGAGAGACTAGCTGGGGGAGGAAAACCATCAGTTGGAGGGAGAAGGGACTGAATGAAAGGGGGAAGGGACTGTGCGAGAGAAAGGGAGAGGAATAAGGTACGTTGATTCAAATTACCTATTACTGTGTGTGCTAATCTATAAAATTAATAATAAAAGAATAGTTGAAGTCACTATAAAGTACATTATCCAGAAAAAAATCATACTGTGCTTATGAATTTAAATATGCACAACTGCAAAAAGCATTTTTATATTTTTATTTATTTACTTGCAAGCAGAAGGAGATGAGAGAGAGGAGAGAGAGAGAGAGAGTGAGAGAGAGAGACAGAGAGAGAGAGAGAGACAGAGAGAGAGGCCTTAACTGCTAAGCTATCTCCCCAGCCCAGCAAAAAGTATTTTTAGGGCTAGAGAGATGGCCCAGAGGTTAGGGCGCTTGCCTGAAAAGCCTAACAACCTGGGTTTGATTCCCCAGTACCCATGTAAGCCAGATGCACAAAGTGGCACGTGTAGCTGGAGTTTTTTTTGCAGTGGCTAGAGGCCCTGGAGCACCCATTCTCTCTCTCTCTCTCTCTTCTCTGTATTCCTCTGCTTTCAAATAAATAATAAAATAAATATATATTTTTAAAGTATTTTTTTGGTTTTTATTTGATTTTTATTTACTTGTGGGGGAAATGGGCACATCAGAACCTCTTGCCACTGCAAATGACCCCCAGATGCATGTGCCACCAATAAGGAAGACAGCAAGGAAAGCCTGGACAAAGGCAAGACTGAAACCCAGCAAGGCAAACCCACCAGCTTTCATGGCCTGCAGCACACAGCCTCTCTCTCGGGCCAGCTCTTAGTGCGCGCATGTTCTCCAGCAGGTGTTCTAGGGTTCACAGCTTCATTCGTAGCCCACTCAGGAGCTCCGTGCAGAGAACTCAACCCTGCTACACTCTGCCTGACCTCAGAGGCTTTCTAGAAACTTAGTGTACGCATCCATGACTCCTTTATTCTTGCAATTTGCATGACTGAAAAACCAGCACCACAAAAATGATGCCAGGCTCTGAAAGCAGTTTGAGAGCTGTCTGGGACCATACCTGCGCTGGTCCCATGTGCCTTCATGGATGAGCCTGAGAAGACACCCTCGTAGGCAGCCATCTTGCAACAGGTACCCTCCTGGAGCATGTAACTTCTCAGGTATTCTCCTTTCAAATGCATTGCACCCTGGAGCTCCAGATAGGTAAAGTCTTGTCCTCAAGACACCTCTCTCTCTCTCTCTCTCTCTCTCTGATTCTCTTTTAAATCAGCGCTTCTAGGAATCTGGATTTTCAAAACAAGAATCCGGGAAAAGGACTGCGGAGATGTCTCATGCAAGCATGAGGACCAAATTTAAAATCCCCCGTAGTCATATAAATGCCACGAGGTGCTGTGAACCATCTATAAGCCCAGCACTCAGAAGGCAGAGACGGGGATACCCAGAGCAAGCTGGATGAATTAAGATGAGTGTTGACAGAGCAAATGAAATAAAAAAAAAAAGAGTAAGGGGCTGCAAGTATGATTTGGTAGTTAAAGGCTCTTGCTTGCTTGCCAAGCCTGAAAGCCAGATGACCCAGGTTTGATTCCCCAGTTCCCATGTAAAGCCAGATGCTCAAAGTGGTGCATGTGTCTGGAGCTCATTAGCAGTGGCTGGATACAAAAGGAAAACTCTCACATTATAGATGGACAGCTTGGTGAATCTTTGTAAATGAATACCCTGGTAACCACAAGTACAAGATGAACAAACATTTAGAAAGCAATTTGACATGTGCAACATGTCTATTTAGTAAACAACAGTAGTAACTTTCCCATTAGGGCCCATGACCTCCCTAGCCATGGACTTTTGATGAGGTTTATAGTACCAGGCATGAACTCTCTTCTGTACAGCAGGTAAAAAAAAATAATCAGTGGCTGGTTACTCCATAAGCAGATATGCCACTACTGCACCAGTAGGTGCATCTTGCCTGGTAGGTTGGTAGTGTAACACACAGGTGAGAGAGACTGTTCAGGGCTCTTCTTCCCAGCAGCCTACAGAACACCTTCTAGTACTAGGAAAGCCACAGTCTGCAGTCACAGCATGTCTCTTTTTTTATTGTCCATAATGAGTTACATTATTTAGTGTGCAAACGATGAGTTGTTATCCCCAGTTCCCCAATGCCCCTCTTCCCCATCCCCAATCAGCTGGATATCCTCCTCCATGGGCTGTCTGGATCAGTCCTTGGGGCAGGGGACCATGGATAGCCTAGTACTCAGCCTGGTTCTCCTGGCCCTAGTATGTTGTTACTCAGGGGTATCATGCCTCTGGATAGTCTCCCCCACGGCTCTCACAATCTTTCCGCCCCCTCTTCTGCTCAGTTCCCTGAGTCATGGTGGGTGAGTATTAAGGCTGCTTTAATGTTGAGAATTTAGGGGTTTTTGTGTTGAAAATCGTTGGTTTCTGTCTCACTGGCTTATCCTGTGTTGATTGAATGGCTGTGGCTGTGGGTCCCTTGTTCATCCCGTCATTTTCTGTGGGGTTCCATATGGAGCCTTCACGGTATGACTGTGGTGGCTCATCTCTTGCCAGGATCTCAGCTTTCTGCCTGTTGTCGGTTGGTATGGTTAGATGGGCCCCAGCTCTCTCTCTGCATTCTGAAAGATACAAACACAATCTCCATCGGAGAGTGAGATCAGTATAGGTTAACAGATATACACAATTCTGGAATACCTAGATTCTGTTTTTAGTAGCCTCTCACAGCATGTCTTGACCTCTAGTTCTTGTGGGCAACCAAGGGCAGGGGCAATAGCTTGTCACATATTCTTCTTAATAAACAGATATTTAGCCAGGTGTGGTGGTACACACCTTTAAGCCCAGCACTCAGGAGGCAGAGGTAGGAGGAATGCTGTGAGTTCGAGGTGACCCTGAGACTACGTAATGGATTCCAGGTCATCCTGGGCCAGTGTGAGACCCTACTTCGAAAAACAGAACAACAATCCCCTGCCAAATAGATAAAATAAATCAGATATTTGATCAAACATGTTTTGTTAACTTACCTTGAAAATTATTAACATTGAAAAACTTCTTTTTATGTCAGTAGGTATAGACATCGATCATGGTATTAAAGCTTCATTGTGCCTCGTTTAATTAATGTATCATCAATCACAATGCTGTGCATGTCACTTACTTCTTTTCTGGTGTTGGAAACCATACTACAATAGAATTCCTGTTCATACACTGTTGTATATTTTTTCCCCTTTAAAATGCAGTCAAGTCGGACTTCTGGATCAAAGATGTCATCACTTTAGGGATTTTGAAAACCACAATTGTAACATTTTTAATAGAAAGATTGTAGCAGTCAATATTTCGTATTGCTTATACAAATGGCTTGCTTGCATTCACATATGTGTGTGAACAAAGGAGTGTGAAAGAGTGTGTGTGGTGCACATGGAGGTCAGAGATTGACATTAGTGTCTTCCTCAATTCCTTTCCAATTTATTTTATTTATTGAGATATTTTGTTTATTCATTTGAGAGAGGAGTATGGGTGCACCAGGGCCTACTGCCCCTGCAAAGGAACTCCAGACACTTGTGCCACCTTGTGCATCTGGCTTTATGTGGTTATAGGGGAATCGAACTTGAGCCATCAGGCTTTGGAAAGAAGCACCTTTAACCACTGAGCAATCTCTCCAGCCCCCCATTTGTTTTATTGAGTCAGAGTTCCTCACTTGAACCCAAGAGCTTGCTGATTCAGCTAACACTAGCTAACCAGGATGCCCTGGGGGATTGTGTGTCTCTACCTCCTGTGCACTGGGATTGTGGGCTGCTGTTACACCCACCTGGCATTTCTGTGGGTCTGAGAATCCAAATTCTGGTCCTCAGGTGGTGGTCTCCTCAGCCCTAGCCATCAGCAGTTCAGTTTCCCTACACCTCTGAATGCTTGCAGTACTTGCTGCCTCATCTCCTCACACAGTGACACATCGATTGCACTGACATGTATCATTTTAAGATTTTTAAAGACTTCCCTTTGGGACTCGAGTGCTAACTCAGTTGGTAAAATGTTTGCCTTACAAGCATGAGGACCTGGGTTCCATCCTCAGTATAAAACAATGAGCTTTATTATGAATATATATGATGAATAAATATATATATATATGATGAATATATATGAATATATATAGTCTTTTTCCCTCCATTATCCTATCTTGTTCCCCCTTGCCTTTAGAGGCTTTCTTCCCTCAACATGATCACCCTCCTTTATGTCATATGAATATACATCTATCTATATATATGTATGTGTACATATTTCCTTGGTGGAATGTCTATCATGGGGTCACCACAAGCTGATGAGGGCTCACATTTAGTTGCATCTTCTCACCTCAGAAGATGAAACTGGACATGGTCCCAGCTGGGGTCTTTCTGCTCAGCCACCTGGCCCGTGTGCTGGCCTCAGAGGTGTGCACTCCACTCCTGCTTATCTCTCAGATCTCAGCATCAGCTCCGTTTCCTGTGGAAGGTCTTCTCCATCCCATGCTTTCCTCACCCCAGATTAAATGCTACGACATCCCCAAGCTTCCATTTTCACCATCATGGTTTATTTTCTCCCATACTCATCTCTGGTTAGGCTGAAAGCTTGCTGCTGTTTATAACACACCCTTGGCTCTTAATGTTTGCTGAGCAAGTGAGCTAATCAGTGAATGAATGACTAGCTTGAGATGAGTCACGCTTGTGGGATGCCTTGATAGTGCAAACGGAGCAGGAGAGTGTTTATAAGTGTGGTCTTGTGCCTGGAGCTCTAAGTCCCTTCTGTAGCTAGTGGTCAGACAGGGAGATGGACTGTATTCTTCCTGGATTCTCTTCCAGAAGAACTGAGAAAGGTCACATGTTAAGTATTTAATGGTTCCCAAAGGAAAGCCACCTGCTACATCTTTTGGCTTTCCCAGCCTCTTGCTCACTGGCTGACAATTCTTTCTTGCCAAGTCCCTGCCTCTGACTCTCATTCTACTTTCTGGACTCTGCCTCCCCCCCCCTTCTCCCTGCTCGCACTGCTTGGGCTCTGTCTCCTTCCCTGTGATTTATCACCACGGCATCTCTTCCCTTTCTACTCTTCCATTTGTCTGCTTTCAATAATTATTTAAGCTTTATTAGGTATTTATCAAGTAAACTGTCGGCTTCTGAAGTTTGCTTATTGTAGCCAGAGGTTTAGAAGGGCAATTTGTATGCATCTCAGAGCTCACACAGCAAATCCTCTCTCTAGATTGAAATTATGATATGAACATGATGTTTTATGAGATAATAGAGTGAGGAGTCCAAATTCTTGGGTTGGGAATATATATATATATATATATATATATATATATATATATATATATATATATATATTCTTGAGCTTTCTTAAGAAAGAAATATATGAGCATCTCTGATGGCTGGATATCACAGGAGGGGTGGAAGTGTACTCACCATCGGGGAGTCAAGAGCAGACAGATGAACAGTCCTGCTCAGCTGGCCTTCGGATTCATGAGGTTGAGTGCCAGCCAAGTTAAACATCACTGGGCACTGGCTCCCTGAACTCTCTGAAATGGAAGGTTAATCTGGATGTAGGAAAAGGAATGGATGCCAAGGGACAGGAGAGAGCTAGAGAGGCAGAAAGCAGCAGTGACACCCTCCTGCACCCAACAGAGGCATTGGGTGGATCCAGAGGAATGGAGTCCTTTACAGTGGCAAAAACCATAGGTTGGTCAGGGTGAAGGGAAGAGCCATCCAGAGCTTTAATTTACTTTCAGTTTGATGTGGCCCTAAGTGTTAGGCATGTTCACTGTCATTCTGCATGTGAAGTCTTCTCCAAAGGGGAAATGGAGGAGAAACAGGAGGAAGACAGCTTTTTTATAGGCAGTCAGCTGTGGGGCCTTGCTAAGGGACACAGAGGACGTAAAGGGTTAACTAAGAGTTGAGACAGGCTGAAGCCCCCCTCGGGCTCCCTGGAAAGCCACAAAGAGCCCTGCGTTTTCACCCCAGCAGTGGGTGCTGGACAATAGGTGACAGTTCCAGGTGACAGTTTCTCCGTAGCTGCCACCATCAAACTCATGTCTAAGAATCACGTGCTTCCCACCATTCAGTACTTCTCCCCTCAATTTATGCAAATTGGGCAGTCACAGGTTACTAGACCACCCTGCCCCAACCAATCCCCTTGCTATGCCGCTGCCTCTAATTTTCCTGGCTTCTCCTTTCTATAAATATGACCTCTCCACATACAATAAACAATATATGCCCATTCCACCCACTGAAGCTGTATCCAGAGAGTTTCTTTCTCTCACTGGCCCACCTTCTGCCTGCCCAGCACCGATGAGCGGGGAGTCAATACACGCCCAGCTGCCGACCAGCCGCCAGCATCCCCTGGGACCCACAGCGTCAGCAGAGAAAGAAATGACAATCAGCCAGGGACAAAGTCCCAAGGAGAACTTGGATGCCACCTTGCCTGCCCTGGCAGGACTTGAACCCACATCTGATCCAGTCTCACCCAAGATGACTTTGAGCAACACTTCCTGGCAGTAACTTCCTGCTTCTTCCTCAGTTAAGCACACCTGGGTGGGCTGGCTCCATAATTGAGCCCCTTGAGTCCACCAACTAATCAGGCCTCTCCCTTATACACCTCAGTCTAAATTGCAAGGCTCATCTCATCTGGATGTGTGATCCACATAAATGGGCCTTGCATGTCAATGCGTGTAACTCTCTCTTGTCTGTTCTTGGCCCAGGTTCCTGGCTCTCCTGATCCCCACTTTGGTAAGCTCATCTTCCTTCCCAGGCAGAGGGAGGGGATGTTTTTCTTATCTGGGCACTTTCCTATCTTGTTTGGGGATTTTTGTAGTCAGTCACATGCCACTGGGATGAATCTCCAAACCAGGCACAATTTTGGGGAGGAAAGTATTTATTGAACTAATAAATCCAGGGGAATTTAAGGAAAAGGTTGGCTCCCTTTCACAGAAGCAAGCAGAGAGAGAAAAACCCACCACCAACACCTCAAGCAAGCACATTGTAACACTGTAATTCACAAAATGCAGAACTGCCAGACCTGGAGTTCAGGCTGCTGTTTTGCATATGTATCCCTAGAATTTTGCATCCAATTTAGAAAGGGTGTCATGACCCCAGGAGGCCAGGCCAAAGTGACACTTCCTCCAGCCAGAAGCCTGGAGACAATTAACAATTTAATAAACACAATTATAATAAATTATATCAGGGGACATTTACTCAAAACTACCACAGGGCTGTTTTCCTGTTTTACTACATGTGAGATTTTTCCCAAGCTCTGAACCCTTTATTATCCAATCTCTTAGCTTTTTCTGACCTATGTGAAGTGGAGGGCTTGTACTTCCATGCTGTGTGTGTGTGTGTGTGTATGTGTGTGTGTGTACTCACCCTCTCCAGAGGCTCCCCCCACCAGGGTTTCTCAGTGAAGGTGTTTCTCTCCATCTCCCCTCCTCATTTTCAGCTGGGCAAGAAAAAGAATTTCCTTCTGGCTTGCTAGGCTATCCCCACCATAATGGATTATACCCAGAACAAACCCTTTCCTCTCTTGAACTACTTCTTGTTGGGCACTTGGTCAGAGCAAGCAGTCAAGTGACTGACACCCCCTCTAAGCCTTACTTTCTTTATTGTGAAGTGGAAACAATAGCACTTGCCTCGGGATTATTTTGAAAAGTCAAGATGTTGTGAATGCGAGTTCCCTGGTATCATGCCAGGCACATAGTAAGTGCTTAATAGTTCCAACATGAACATGGTGGTCGCTAGTCAGTGAGGACTATGAGATCCTGGAATTAGGTTTCTGCTCTCTAGTCCCTGGGTGGATGTGAGGTTATGTCAGATTTATTATGATAAAGGATCTCACGCAGGAAAGTACTTGTCACAGTACCTGGCACATAGTAGGTTCTCACTCCATTTCTATAAAGCTGAAGAATGAAAGACCCAAAGTCCACAGGAGTGAATATTCTAGACAGCCACAAGACAGATCGGTTTGCTCAGGAGTAATAAGAACAGACCAGCTCCACTTCCTACGCCTAAAACGGAAATCAGGGGACTATCACTGGAGACTTTCTAGGGCCTCTGTGGGGGCTCTTGCTTTTCTATCTTTCCATCTCTCCTCCCCTCTTCCCTTGTCTTTCTCTGTCTTTTCTTCCCTCCTTCTTTTCATCTTTCCCATCTATGCATCAAAGTTTGTTCTATGCCACTGGGCTACAAGGGCACCAAGTAGAGGTGGTATTTCAAGCAAGTGCCTTTACCACTGGGCAACCTCCTCAGCACCCCCGAGAGCTGGTGCTACAAAAGAAGCCCAGGCCTCCTTGCCCAGAGGGAACCTGTGGCAGAAGTGGTGACGTCAACACTCTCCATCACCAGGAGGCAGGCCTCTACCCTGTGGACCCTGGGCTCCCAGATGACCCATTAAGCCATGGGGTTTATGGGGGTTATAAGTCAGCTTCCCCTTGCCAGCTTTTGGAACACCTTCCTGCCACTGTTTGCAGTGCTGTGGCGGAGGCAAAGTCCACCCTCTGCTCGTGCTGTCATTGTCCCTGCCATCATGGAGCTTCCCCTCAAGTCTGTAAGCCAACATAAACCCTTTCTCCACAAGCTGCTTTGGTCAGGTGCTTTTCTGCGCAGCAGGAGAAAGCTGACTATAACCCTTTTGGTGTCCTGCTTTCTCATCATGTTTTATGACCACTCGCTGGGGGAGTTGGCACCTGGGAATACATTTTTTTTTAGTGTTGAGGGGTAGAGGTTCAGTGCCACACTGTTTCCCTTATTATTTTATGGATGGTCCTTGACTCAGGCAGAATTTGTGGTTTCAACACAGAAAACAATTTCAGGATTCACTATTACATAGCAGAATTGGAGTTCATTAAGGACATTTTACTATAGATATATTTTGAGCTTCTAATATTTTTATTTTTATATTTTAATTATATCTTTATTATCCATAATTAGATACACCGTATGAGCAAATAATGTGTTGTATCCCCAATTCCCCGATATTTTTAAGACTTGCTAAACTTTCTATTGACAATTTTTCATACATGTACATAATGTATTTGGATCACAATTCTTTTCCACTGCTTCCCCTCCCCATACCTCTCTACAGGACCCCTTTATACCCACTAGTCTCTCTCCTGGGACTAGTCTTCTGTGCCCCCCCTTTTTTGCCTTCCTCTATCATCCATGATGACATGCTGATGCAGGTGACAGGAGCTGCTATGAGGTCATGAATGCACCTGTCACTTCCTGCCCAGAAGGCAGCATTCCAAAGCACTCCTCCCCATCCTCTGGCTCTCCTGTTCTGTTTCGGTTTTCCTTCCCCTCCCCCGCCCTGAGGTAGGGTCTCACTCCAGCCCAGGCTGACCTGGGATCCACTATATACTCTCAGGGTGGGATTAAAGTGTGCACCACTCTGCCCTGCTCTTCTGTTCCTTTGTAACCTCTTCCACAATGTTCCCTGAGCCTTAGCGGGGTGTGATAGACTTATGTCATTCAGTACTGAGCACTGAACTGTCACTTCTCAGCACTTTAATGAGTCTTGAGGCTCCCCAGTAGTTGCTGCCATCTGCAAAAAGAAGCTTTTCTGACCAACAGTGAGAGCAGCACTCCTCTGCGGGCATAAACAGACAGATTTATAGAGCAATTGGACAAGCACATTCTCTATTAGCCAAATAACAGTAGTGGCTTTTCCCTTAAGACCTACTAGAGGTTGTGTGTGTGTGTGTGTGTGTGTGTAGTAGTAGTAGTAGTAGTTATAGTTGTAGTAGTAGTCGTAGTAGTATGATGTAGTGTGGCATGTGTGATGTGTGGTGTATTCACACATGTGAGTTGATGCAGCACCCCATGACCTTGCTAGTGTAGATGGAGGAAAACATTGTAATCCACCTCCATTACTCCCCTGAGTATTTTTATCTTGCGATGGAGTCTCTCACTGATTCTGGAGCTTGAGTTTGTGATTCCCAGCAATTCTCTGCTCTCAAGTCCCCACAGGACTAGGGTTACAGATGAGCATGGACACACCCAACTCTTTATGTGAATTCTGGGTAATCTCAGGCCCCCTTGGGCCCTCATGCTGGCACAGAAAGTACACTTAATCACCGACCATCTCTCCACATCTACTATAGATGTTCACATAGATCTAAAGAACGAACAGGTGGTCAGGGAAAGTACGACATGAGGACTTCTTAAGGGACAGTCACAGCTAAGTGCCTTAGCACTGACCATCGACGCCTTTGGCAGCTCTCAAGTTCCATCTCAAAAGGTTGCTAAAAGAAACCTTTCTTCAGTCGTCTTCTCTCTGTGTTTTTGCTAATTGAGATGATAAGACAGTCCTGGAGGTGACTTGGATGGAATTATAACCTGGTAAAGTAAAACCAGGAGCCAGTAAGATTACAAAAAGGGTTTACTGTACAGGGGGCTTTTGGTGAGAGTCTTAGAAAATTGCAGGCTTACAGCTGGGAAGGGAGAAAGGCCATAAACAAATGTTGTTAACTGGGTTGGAATTCTTCACTCTCAGCTGGCGGGAAGGCTCAACTAATTTCTGTCTTTCTCTTCTGCCTCACAGTGCTGCTGATTGTCGACCTCAGCTGTCACACTGCCTGGACCTCATGAGGCAGGTCCTCTCCAACTTCCACATAGAAACATTTGTCCTCACTTTCTACATGGCAAGTAGAGGACCACAGTCTGCTCCTGTCCACTTATCCATGGTTCCTTTCTCAGTGGGCTACCTCAGAGGCCCCTCTCTCTTGTGGACTCCAGGCTGGCATCCCTGGAGATGCTGTGAGGATGGCTGGGTCGGCAGATGGCTGGGCAGAGAAAGAGCCACTGGGAGGCGAAATCGAGAACTCCTGGTCCAACTGAGGCGTATAAATCGCCAGGCTGCCGCAAAGCCTTTTAAATGTTTTGACAATCCCAAATCCATCAGAGCCTTTAATTGGGTTTTGACTGAGTTGTTCTATGTGTAAATACCGGTTACTGGTGAGGTTGTTTATAGCCAAACTGTCTGTTTATGCAAATGGTGTTCCAAGATCACAGCGTTTTCATTGCAGGATAAAAACATTCCTTTTATTTAATGCCAAAGTCGCTTCCTCCTTGGGCTGGGGTTTGCTTTCCTCTTTGGCTTTTAAACACAGCAAAGCAATTTGGTAAGCCAGTGGAGAGGCAGCTCCCAGCAGTGAAGGCTCTGCAGCCTTCCTCAGAGGGGGACAATGAGATGGTCCTTTGGTTTCCACAGGTTCCCAGGTGCCTCAGCTCACCGTCCCTCCCCAGCAAGCAAGAGGCCTTTGAATGATGGGAGTTAATTGCCCCTTGAAGCAGTTTGGGCAGCTAGGCTTGGGGTGCTCTATTATAAAGGGCAACTCCTCTAACAGTGTGGAATTGCACCCTACATTCCAAGTGGGGTCTCCCAGAATAATCTGACCCTTCCTCCATCACCCTGATGATTGTGACACTCTGGTGTCCTCCCAAATTCATCTCCTTGTAGTCCACAGTGACCTTTAGGCCCTGTCTCTTTGTGACTCCCCCTCTTTTGTATGTATGTGTGCTTGGTGTGCATGAATGTGTGTGTGTGTGTGTGTGTGTGTGTGTGTGTGTGTATGCACTTACACATGGGTAAAAATGCACCTGTGTTCATGTGTGGAGGCCAGAATCCAGGGCTTGCTGTTTCAACTAGTCTAGCTAGCCAACTTGTCTTGGGGATCCCCTGTCTCTGCCTCCTGGGCACTGGGACTGAGAGGGGCTGCCATGCCTGCTTGTGGGAGTGAGGATTTGAACTCCTGACCTCATGTGTGTAGCAAGCACTTTATCCACTGGGCCTTCTCCCCAGCCCTAGGCTTGTCTTCATGATAAAGCCCATCTCTTGCATAGAATAAGTGGTGCCTTTCCATGTTAGCCTTGAACCCCAAATCCCAGCTCAACTCAACTGCTTCCAGGCACTTTAACCTGGCCTACCCAGTGGCAATGGGGAACAAGTCACCCACTGTAGGTTGATGACACAATATACTGTAGACCCTGGGGACAGAGCCAACCGCCCCCCTGGTCTCCAATCTCAGCTGAGAATGCCTCCTCCAGGAAGTCCATAGTAGGCACAAAGCCAAACTTTTCTTCTTAGAAATCTCCCTTCTATCTTAGCAAACTGTTAATCAGTTTTGATCCCCTAAAATTCATGTCCTGGAAGCATGGCCCCCACTGTGTAATGTTGAGAGATGGTGGGACTTAAGAAGTAGAGGCTAGTGGAAGGGAATTAGGCCCCTGGGGAATCACTCTCAGAAGAGATTAATGTAGCTCTGGCAGGACTAGGTTATGTCTCTCTGGAGCACACTGCTTAGAAAAGCAAATATATATATATATATATATATATATATATATATATATATATATATATATATATATACATATATATACATATATATGTGTGTGTGTATTTATATAAATCAAATGCTTCTTTCACATAGACAAAGGCAGGTGGTCGTCATGCAGATGGACAATCACAGTGGGAGGAGCATCTCTGTGAGATGGAGGGAAACTTCCCTGACCTTCAGATCTTGTGAGGTGACCTTTGAATTCCATGAAGGAACTTTGTTAATAGTTTATCATGGTTCTTTTCAGTTTTTTCCTAAGAAAGGCAGGGATGCTGCCTACATGCTCCTCTGCCCCAGGTGTGAGAACGGATAATGACTCAACACAGTTTTGGATGCTCCACTCAAGGATGACAGAACTCTGAACCCATATCCCAGCCTCTCCCTACCTACCCAGGCTCCAAACAGGTCCAGGCTTAATGTCTGCTGAAGCTCTATTCCAGAAGCCTAGACCCACCTTTGCCCGTCTGTGCCTTCCCACTTTCTGCTCTTCCCTACCTCACACCACACAGTCCAGCCACACCGAATCACCTGCAGTCGTACCATTGTGTCAGGATCTCATGAGTCTCACTGCATTTATCCATGTAGGTCCTCATGGGTGCAGCCCAGATATTGTTTTATTCGGCCTTTAAGATTCATTTAGATTTCACTGATTATTGATGTGTCTTTGCTCATCATCTGACATGGAAGTCCTATGTAGGTAGGAACCATGTCTCTCCACCTCTGATTCCCCAGTGGTGACTAGAAGACTCAGTAAGCTTTCAGCCTTAACACGTATTTGCACAGTAAATAGCAAATATATAAGGAAATGAGTGTCAAAGGAGCTTATTGAAAGCACTCAGGGCTTCAACCTCCTATCAAGATGAGGCAATTCTGAGCTTTCTACCTGGGCATGTAGAAAGAATACCCCATAGGAGCACACTGCTTCAATCCCATCACTTGGTGGGATTTACTGGGCTCTGGCATTGTCTTGTTTGCTCATGTATTTCTACATGCCAGTTACTATCTCTTTACTGCTATGTAAATGCCATAAATTAGGCATCTTATCCCTTAAGGTCTAGGTCAGTGCCCAACACCCTGAAGATGCCTGATACAGGTTTGTTGAGTGAACAAATAGCTTGACCTTAAATGTCGACAGCCTGTAGAGGGTTCTCAACACAGAACAGACTTTTCAAAATGAATGAATGAATTACATTTTAATTGGCTAAAAAGTTCATAGGTTTTTATATGGCTTTTTCACATCTTTCCCCCACTCCTCTCCATTCTCCTGACCCTACCCTTACTTAATTCTGCTCCTCTACTTTGTATAATACTCCCCAGTTCTATCCATTTTTCCTACAAATTTCATTTTTCTTTACAGCTGGATAAGACTCCATTATGTATATCTATTGCATCTTCATTATCCATCAATCAGTTGAAGGGCATCTAGGCTGATTCCATTTCCTTGCTATCATGAATAAAGCAGCAATAAACATGGATGAGCAGGTATCTTTACAGATATAAAGTGTAATGTCCTTAGGGTATCTGTTCAGGACTGGGTCATATGGGAGATCTATTTACATCTTTTTGAGTGGGAATCAGCACAGATTTTCATAGTGATCATACCAGTTTGCACTCTCGCAATGAATTCAAAAAAAGGTTTGAACAGAAGTGCCTTGCATGGATAAATAATGCTACTCCCAAAGGTCATAGGTTATGATGGGAAAATGTTGCTGTTCCATGGGTAGGATAACTGCCGGTGAATTGTTAGTCTGGGCCCATGAAGTCCCCCACCACCACCACAACAATACAGGCTATGCAAATGCTCTTGGCTGCCCACCGGAACTAGATGACAAGATCCTTTTGTTGAAGACACAAACTGTTTTTGTTTCAGGACACTGAGCAATCATCTAAAACTGAGCTTGAAGTTTCCTTCCTGCTGGCTAGCTTCATAGTACTGGAAAGTGCTATGCAGGCTATGGGTGGGAGAAGGGGGTGGAGAAAAGCTGTCATAGTGCTGGAAGGTTAGGGTTAGGCTATTGGGACTGGAGAAAAGTCATCAACAAATCTTACCTGGTAGTGGACCCCGTGAGCTAAACAGCTGATCAGCCTTGCAGGTGCTCACTGGTGTAACAGTGGCATGACTCTCACGGGGGTAACTGATTAGATTTGAGGCCCTCTCCATGGGTTGGGATTCATACCTGGCATGGGAAATCTAGTCAAAAGACTATGGCTGGCAGAGCAGAGGCCCTAAGAGGGAAGTTAATGCTGTCACTTGGCTAAATGGACATGTTGTGTGCCCATTGAATTGCCCTCTCAATATGTCTGTCTGTGCAGATAGATTAGTGTCCTTGCAGATGGTGGTGACTAGTGAGGAAACTCAGCTCTGACTGTGCTAATAATGACACATCTATATCACTCCCTCCAAGGCTGGACGGACAATCTGGACGAGGGGTGGAAAGAATGTAAAAGCCAGAGGATGGAGAGGAGTGCTGTGGAACACTGCTGTCAGGCATGACATGGCCTCACAGTCACTAGGGTAACATTCCATCACAAATGAAAGAGGAGGGTGGGAGGCCTCCATCCTCCCCTGAGGAACTATTGACAGGAAATAGGGGCTAGGTTGGGGGAAGACATTTTCTGTTGTGGTTTAGCCACTGGCAGGACCCACAAGCCCTGGTAAATAATCTCCCACCATGCTCCAGCAGGCAACCTTAATTAAACTCAGTAAGTTGCATTCACATACAAGCAAAAATGAGACCTCAAAGTAGAAGAGGAACAAGTTGGGAAGAAGAAGAAGAAGAAGAAGAAGAAGAAGAAGAAGAAGAAGAAGAAGAAGAAGAAGAAGAAGAAGAAGAAGAAGAAGAAGAAGAAGAAAGAGGAGGAGGAGGAGGAAGAGGAAGAGGAAGAGGAGATTCAATAAAAGGAAAAGAGGAAATGTAATTGGAAAGGAATTGGAGAGGAATATGGAGAGGAAATATTGTAATTGGAGTAATTGGAGAGGAATATGATCAAAATACATTTTATACATTATAAAATTATCAATAAATAAGTAAAACAGTGAGGATCGTGGTACCAGTGTCATGGCTCAGGCATCTCTCGGGGAGAGGTCTGTGAAAGTACCCATGATGATGTCCATGAGAATTTGTCTACACACACCTCACACACACTTCACACAACACAAGGAAGTCAAGGTGGCCAGTGGGTGATGAGTCTTGGGGAGGATAGAATAGAACATGGAGGTAAGTTTGGGGTGCTCACTGCTGATAGGAGTAGACCACCTGCTGTTTCTGGGGTAACAGAGACACATGTGTCTTTGCTCGCTTGTGTCTCTTATCTGCCCCCTGCTGGCTTCAAACATCCTGAGTCTTACTTTGCATCTAGCTCATCAATGGTGACTAGAATGGCCAAAGACCCAGGGGTCATTTTCAAGTTTCTCTGGGCTCAGAGTAAACATGTGGTAAGGGAATCTTGTTATTATTCAGGTTCTGATTGTGGGGCTGGGTGAAGAATGAGATTTGGTCTTTCAAAACAGGGTCCAGATGATGCCAGGACTGTGGAACCAACAAACATGAAAAGAAATGTGATATTTCTTTTCAGATTCCGAGTTTGAAAGCCTTTTCCCCTGATCCTTCTTTGGTGTTTGCTTCCTCCTATTCTACCACGAGCCCAGAGGATGGTAACTACAGACACCCAGAAGCCCCTGAGTGCTGCAAGGTGTCCAAGATGATCTAGTGTGATAGACAGGGGCTGGTGGCCCAGAGAGGGAATTCTGGGTTCTCAAGGCCAGCCAGGAAACAGTTACCTCAGACCACTTTCAGGGACTGTCTTCCACACATCTGCACAGCAAATTATGAACTGTGGATCACAGCAAAGGCTGTGGGCAATGAATCCAGCCACTCCCCCCTTCCCTCCCCACACATGGTGGGCACCAAGCCACTGGATACCATTAATAGCAGTGCCCAGCATCTACCCTCCTGTTCATCAGGAAAGCCAAACTATGCTTCCTCTGGGCTGGGGGCCTGCTGCCTACACAGGCTCACTAAGAAGTTATATTTCAAAGCCAGGCTAAAGCTTTGGGCCATTTATAATCTACTAAATATTTAAGAGTGTATGTATGTCTTAAGGCGTCTTAAAATTACAGGGATATTTCATGGTCTCATTTAGGGGCATATATCTGGATTGGCTAAACATGGGCCAGCTCTGTTCTGCTTTGGGAAAAACCAGGTATAAATAAAAGCCTGGAAAAATCTAATCATTGCCTGCTGAGG
The DNA here is from genome assembly GCA_004024765.1 of Zapus hudsonius. Classification (NCBI taxonomy): domain Eukaryota; kingdom Metazoa; phylum Chordata; class Mammalia; order Rodentia; family Dipodidae; genus Zapus; species Zapus hudsonius. The sequence continues at coordinate 13,077 of PVHP010016169.1, read as the reverse complement.
GGAGAAGGGCAGTGCTAGAAGAGAAAGTACCAAGGACACACTAGCATGGTGGCCGAGGAAGACAAGGTGGAGGAGAAGCTGCTTGACAAAGAGCCAGACAGTCAGCAAGAAGACTGAGGGCATGGAGACCTAGACGATCCAGAGTTGACACACCAGGAAAAATGGACCCCTCCTTCTGTGTCAGACCCCTCCTTTGATTTACATAATACTCATGGCTTACCAAAGAAATCCAACAGACAATGCAAACTAAAACCCCTCATACAATCAAAGAAGGAATGTAGTGAAAACAGTCTCCCAGTGTCACCTCTTCCCTGTCTCTGAACCCTGTTTCCAGAGTCAACAGCGTGTCCCAATATATTACAGGGTCAATGACATTTGTCCCCGATGGAGGGACACTGTAAGCAGCACTAGCAGTAAGTAGCCTGTGGATCTAGATGGACTCGGTTGCTCGTTGGTGTGTGTGGGTCTTGCTTAGGGGTGACAGCTGCACTGTGTTCTCGTGCTTAGCCCTTCTAGTCCTCCCAGATGTTTGCAGTGAACATCTTTCCAGCACGTCCACAACACACGGGGCTCTATCTTAGAATGAAGCGACGGGCTCAGGGCTGCAAAAGTGTGTTGCCCCCTTTCAAGTAGGTATCACTTGGTGAGTGACACTTTAAAATATTGATATATTGTCTTTTGTCATTGATACTTTCTTGGCTCTCAAAAGCCCTGGCCAAAGTTATTATTCTCTTGTGTTTTCTTTTGAAGCCTTGGGATTTTAGCTTTTATGTCTGCCATCTACTTTAACTTAATTTTTATGTCTGGTGCGGGGTAGAGGTCAAGGTTCGGTTTGCTCCACACACTTAGCCTCCAGTTTAACTGCTGAGACTTTCAGTCTTTTGCCCACTGAGTTCTTTGAACACCTTCATACACGTGAGTCTTTACTTGGATAAGTAATCTATATGCCGAAGCCATACTGTCTTGATGATGATAGTGTTCTTATCAGATTGAAGTCAAGTTGACAATCATTAACTTTGCTCTTTTTAAGATTATTGTGGCTGTTCAAATTACTTCCATGCATACATAAATTTTAGGAATGTATTTTCTTCTCCAAAATAAGTTGATGGGATTATGGTTGAGTCTACATGAATCTATATCTATTTATCTATATAACATTCATGTTATATAGATAAATATATGGAACTATCATTCTAACAAAAAAATTAAGTCTTACGATCTATGAACATAGTCTAACTCATCATTTATTTAAGCTTTGTTTAATTTTATTCAGGAATGTTGTGATGTTATAAATTTTCCCAGTAGAGTTCTTGCATACGATTCACTTAATCTATATTTAAACATCATGTGTTTTGATGGCATTGTAAATCTTTTATTTTTTAAAATCTTTTATTTTTGTTGCTAGACTATAAATAAAATTGAAGTTTTGTGTTTAAGTTATATTTTGTGATTATGCTGAATTTTCATATTAGTCTATTAACTTGGAGTAGATTCCTTCAAATTTTCTATATATGTATTCTTGTCATCCTTAGATGGAGACTTAATTCTTTTTTTCTAATATTTATGTCTATTATGGACCTTTGCATAATTATAAATAGAAGTGGTATAAGTGGTCATTCTTTTTCCACCCATTCATATGGGAAAAGATATTTATTGATAACTTTTTTGAGCTTCCCCTACCCGAAAAATGGTACCACACTTAAAAACACTAGATGAGGTTTGCCACATTTTATTATATTTGAAATTTACTTAGATTTATTGTCCTTCCATTCCCTTGCTGTGGAGGATTGGCATTAGGTGGTCGTTCCGTTTTCCCCTGGGAAGCCAATAGCCCGGCTGCAGACAGTAGCTGAAGGTCGCAGTGGCCACAGTGTTCGGTCTGTGGCTGAGCTGGGGAGGGAGTGATGCAACTCCCTGCTTATCCACGGCACTGGGCGCTCAGATAGGACCCAAGCATACGAGAGAAAACTCTCGGGACACAGGCATTATGAGTGTGATGAGCAGATGTGTGTCATTTATTGTATATGGAGAGGTTATATTTATAGAGAGAAGAAGCCAGAAGGACTAGGGGCAAGGGAGAGCAAGGGGATTGGTCAGGCAGGGTGGTGAGTGGGCATCCCACGAGTGGATAGGTGAGTGCAGACAACCTGTTAATGCCTAATTTGCATAAGTTGAGGGGCTTGTTCAGTCCTGAGTGGCGGGAAATACATGATTCTAGACATGAATTCAATGATGATGGTTACAGAGAAGTTTGTCACCTGGGTCTGTCACCTATTGTTCGCCCTGCTGGGGTGAGAACGCTAGATTCACTGTGGCTTAGCACTGTAGCTTGCTTAGGGAGCCAGGAGTTTTAGGGTTAAGGGTGGAGGTGGCCAAACTCCTACCGGAGACAGCCCTGGGTTTCAGCTTGCCTCAACTTCCCTTAACCCTATGTCCTCAGTGCCTCATTTAGCAAAGTCCAACAATTTATCATAAGTGAACTTCCTTTTCTTTTCTTTTCTTTTTTTTTTCAAGGTAGGGTCTCGCTCTAGTCCAGGCTGACCTGGAATTCACTATGTAGTCTCAGGGTGGCCTTAAACTAATTGTGATCCTCCTATTTCTGCCTCCCGAGTGCTGGGATTAAAGACGTGCGCCACCATGCCCGGCTTTATTTTTCTGTTAGACTCCCGAACAATGTTATTTAAATAAGATCCTCTCTCTCTTTCTTTCTCTCTCTCTCTCTCTTTCTCTGAGAAATCATTCTTATAGTTCATTCGTTTCTGGGAAGGCATTCATCTGTACTAGAATCAACTCTGAGGTCAGACTAAGCAGTTATCAATCATTGCTTCTGCCTTGAGATGACAATACTTTGTGTATTTCATTATTGAAGAGACTGTACACTCTAGGGGGTCATTTGCTTTAGCATGGGGCCCATTCACTTTCTTTTTAAAGTTCTTAAGGAGATTCAATATGCAGCTAAGTTAGAAGACGATTGAAGACGTCAGCTTGGCTGGATGTAGAACCACTCTGGAAACATAGCTCTGGATGTGTCTACCAGGGTGCTTTCAGAAAGGGTTAGTTGAGTAGAGAGGAGCAGCCCTCACTGTGGGCAGCACCATCCCAAGAGCTGAGAAAGAGCCAGTGAGCGAGTGCCAGCATTCCTGTCTCACTGAGGGTGTCATGTGACCCCTGTCTCAGGGCTCCTGTGGCTGTGGCTTCTTTGACGTCTTGGACTGTAATTTGTGCTTAAACTGAGAGAGCAGATAAACCCTTCCTCCACTCAGTTTATTGTGTTACAGCAACGGGAAAGCTACTACAAACATCACTTCTAGTTTTCTTCAATAGCCATATACTATATCTTATTGCATGTCCAGGCCAGTGATGGCACAAGGAGAAGAGAACACTCATTAGAATGGGATGGATGCTTCGGCTGTGCTGGTTTGCCTGGGGATCCAGTGAGCTGTGAACTCTTCTCCATAGCACGTGCTAGCTTCAGCTTACATGCTCCAGAGTTAGAGAGTCTCAGGTAGCATTCTATGAGAGAGAGAGAGAGAGAGAGAGAGAGAGAGAGAGAGAGAGACAGAGAGACAGAGAGACAGAGAGACAGAGAGAAGGACGTGAGGACCTGTGTGCTACGGTGCCATGGAGAAGTCAGAAGACAACCTCAGGTGTCATTCTGTTCGTTCTTGCCTTCTACCTTGATTGAGATGGGATCTCTTTATATACACCAGACCATCTGGCCCACTGAGATTACAGATGTGTGCTATCGTATACAGCTTGACATGGGTTGTGAGGATCTGAGCTCAGGCCTCAGGCCACTGAGCCGTCTCCTCAGCCCTCCAATGCATCTTTACCCTTTCTCTCTTTGGTGATAGTAGATATTCATGACTTCCCGGCTACATTGACATAGATAAGCTCTAAACATCTGGGAGCCTCAGTTTTCTGGTCTACAAAATTAGGACTTATCACTCGGGGTTTGGGAAAGAAAAGACATCACTCTTGATAATCTAGGTTATTAAGTATATATACAATGTGTTATGTAAGTGTTAGGGACCTGAAAGAGACAAGATATGGAGTTGAAGTGTCTTTCATATTAGAAATGTAGGTAGCAGAAACTTCTCCCTGGTGCTTGTGAACAAAAGAGAAGATGTAGTTTTATAGACGTTAGGAGCTTGCAGCATGGTCCTTTACAAGCGGGCTCTGCTCGTCAGGCCTCTGCAGGATGCCTAGTGCTTGGCCCTCCCAGTTGGAGGAACTGTGGTGAGTGATGGTGGGTGTGGTGAGTGATGGGGGAATGGAACCGAGTTTCTGGTTGGAGAGACAGCAGGTGGACAGGAAGAGCCTCTTCTCTTTTACCAGTCTTTCAGAAGTGCCTCCTACAGCCAGAGCCCAACCAGCAAGGAATTCTGGGAATGCAGTGCAGATAGATTGAATCAAGGGGATAGCCGAGGATGGCTGAATATGGCCCACAGGCTAAATAGTGACTCTTGTCTACTTTTGTGTATTAGGATTTAAGAATGGTTTCTGAATCTTAAAATGGTTGAAAATGAAAATGATAGCAGTATTTTATGACATGTAAATTGTGAAATCCACATAGGCTCATGTCTGTACTAGTTACTTTGTGTTTCACTGTGACCAAATACCCTACAGGAACAGTTTAAGGAAGGAACGAGTTTGTAGTTTCAAGGGGATACATTCCATCATGGCGAGGAAGGCCTGGTGGCATTGCAGCCAGAGTCAGGATGCGGGGAGCAATGAATGCACTCAGCGAGCTCTTCCTTTGTATGCAGTCCAGGCCCATGGAATGGGGCCTCCCACCTGAGGGTGGGAACTTCCACCTCAAATAACTTCATCTAGAAAATCCCTCGGATATGCCTAGAGATTTGTTTCCATGGTGATTTGAAATCCCATCGAATTAACTATCACAATGTCCATAAATTGTGGTCCTGTGTGTTTGTTTTTGTGCTGTCTGGGGTTGTTTTTATGGTACAAAGGAAGATATGGGCAGATTCAACAGAGACCTTGCAGGTCTTGAAATCTAAAATAGTTACGACCTGGTTGTTCACAACAATTTTTGCTACTCTTGGATATGTGTGTGTATTTATATTTATGCACACACACATACAATGCTTAGGCTGCTCCTGGTTCCACACACATACCACCTGGTCCTTGGGCAATGAGGATGCTAACTGCGCAGGGACTTTCGGGGGGAATGTGAGGGAATGCAGGAGTTCATGCGCGAGAAGTGTTTGTTCCAGTGTGCAGCCCAGTAAGCCCTCACTAGTCCCTACTGTGTGCCCAATCCTGGGTGTCAGGAGCGAGTAAGCTGTACCCATAACTTTATGGAGATCCCAGCTTGGTAGTGGTGGCAGATGCTGACAAAGAAAGACAAAAACCATGGCAAATGCATTATTAATAACCACTGTGTGCCCTTGCTGTGGTTGGCTTCAGGAGAGGGGACATCAAAGGAAGGAAGGCCCCAGGCACTGCCTCTGCTGGAACCGAGGTGGCCCCAGGTGTGTTCCCTTAGATACTGGTAGGGTCATTATTTATTTTCAAGGCTTCTGTCTTTCTTAGCAACCTGGGAGACCATCTCTGTATCTCCAGAACTTCGACTAATAGGTCACTGACACCAGGCATCAAGGTGTTTATTGACTGAGTGGAATAGGCATTAAGCCACGTTCCCTTCAATGGCAGCTTCTCATCTGGTCCCATCTATTCAAATGACAACCTGAGATCCTGAGCCTCATGGCACTGGTCCGAGGCAGCATCACAGGGCTGGGCTCTGGGGACCTGTCACTCTACTGTCTGACATCCCTCAGGCATAGAGAAGGCTGCAGACTGTTGTCGTTTTTTTGATGGTCAAGAGATATTTTTGAAAGTAATGTAAGATTGAGAAAAAGCTTCATATTTCAAATATTTCTATTTGATGAAGTAATTTTTGTTTTGGGTTTTGGTTTTTCGAGGTAGGATCTCACTCTAGCCCAGGCTGACCTGGAATTCACTATGTAGTCTCAGGGTGGCCTCAAACTCATGGCGATCCTCCTACCTCTGCCTCATGAGAGCTGGGATTAAAGGTGTGCGCCACCACACCCAGCTCAGAGGTAATGTTTTTATAGGCAAAAAGCACAGTAAAATATAATGAAGGCCAAAGCTCTGTGAGCTTGAGTCCAGTCTGAATTGCACAGTGAGACCCAGTCTTAAGAAACCAAACCAAAACCACAACAGGGAATGTGGCCGACCCCTAACTGCTGCTTGGGGCCTAAAGCCTCAGAGTGAGTGATTTCTTCTTCCAATCTTATGCATCTCTGTGACACAGAGCTCATCTGGAGGTGACATCCATGTCCCAAATGGTGGCTTTTTAGGCTTTATGGAGCCTCCCCACCCTCTATCCACCATCCAAATAAGTCAACAGCCTTACTGGGTGACAGCACCAGCCTCCTGGCCCATACCAGGGAAGGACTGTGAGATGTATGCATTAATGTTCACATAGTTGCCTGGATTTGCTGCAGAGCCATGTCTGGCCAGTATGCCTCTATACAGATGAGAAAAGATATACCTTCTGTGTGGATGGATTAGAGACTCTGCATTAGAGACAACCAAGTTGGGAACCATTTCACCCTCTGGATGATTGAATTAGTGAAGTTCCTACTCTTCTCAGGCTGGTGACACCTTATGACAAAAACCAGGACTTGTGTGTGAGAGCTCTGGCCAGGGTTTTAGTCCCCTTTGTCTCTTTCCAAGCAGAAGCATTGTGCAGTGCTCAGCTTACACAGCCACACGGGGCAGCCCCAGCTAACTTGCATCAGGCCGATCTTTAGCTTCAGGCTTTCTGTCCCCATAAACCTCAATTCCCCACGTTTCTATCCTTTCCTAAACGAAGTCCCTTGGGTGACAGTGGATGGGAGAGATGATGCCTTTACAGCTTGGTGTTTGAGAAAGACATCCTAAATCTTTCTGCCACTGGGCTGCTCACTAACCACTTCCTGTGCTGGCCTTGCTCTGCAGAGCCGGCTGTTGAGGCCTGGCATACATATTCCTGTTGTCAGCATTAATAAGGTACAGTTGCCTAGGGCCTTGTTACCCACCAATTAAACTTTGGATTTTATTGTGCAACCTCGAGGATGCTTTATGGTATCAGAAGCGTTTGGCAGTTAAATGTGACTAATATTCATGGCTCCCACACGGGCTCTTCACATCCTTCTCCGTTCACAGTGTGATTAAGGAATTAATTGATTTGGATGAGATTGGCACATGCTCTCAACAATAAAACGACAACTCCTTTATTAGGCCTTGGATTCTGGGCGCCTGCCGCGCACTTTGGCAGGTGAGTGTCTCTCAGCCCTGGGCTTTGGGGACCAGGCAAATCACACGGTGTTCATCACAGCGGTGTTCGGCTCTGGTCAGATCCTAAAGAACCTTCAGGGTTGGCCCTTCTCCCTTCTCTCTCTCTCTCCTCTCTCTGTTCCTCTTTTCTGTTTCTTCCCACTTCCAAAGCACCCATCATTCCTCCTTGATTCACTCTCCTCTTCTTCCAGCACTTCTTCCTGTCTTTGCATTTTCACATTCATCATGTTCCCTATTAACCCTTCCCTCTCTTCATCCTTTTTTCTTCTTTGCTTTCATCTCTTCCTTCCGATTTATTTCTCCCCCCTCTCCAACTTTTTGTCTAAAACTCTTTCTCCTATTCTTCTTTATACACTATACACTTCATCTGTTCTCTTTCTCTCTGTGTCTTCTTTTCTCCAATTTTTGGTGTTCCTGTGCGTGTGTAAGTGTGTGTGTGTGTGTGTGTGTGTGTGTGTGTGTGTGTATGTGTGTGTGTTCAGCTGGTTTCTCTTATCTCTGCCTTTGGTCTTTCCTTGGGTTGTAACTTCCAGAAGCCAGATCTGCTTGTCTCTGCTGGGTGAGTGTGGTTGGTTTTCCAGAACACGTGTTTCACTAAAGGCACTCATGACAGAGGGGGCAGAGGATACTAGAGTCTCATGATTCTAGAGCAAAGGGTACGTTCAACACACCTCAGGGAAGTGGGGGTGGGAAGAAAAGGAAAAGGCAAAAAAGGAAGGTCTAGAAGAAGAAGATGAAGAAGAAGAAGCAGCAAGAAGAGGAGGAGGAAGTTGGGAAGATGGCTAAGTGGATAAAGTATGAGTGTCCGAGTTTAAATCCCCAGAACCCAGAATGAAAGCCTGAAAAGGAAGCCGAAGTAACGGTGTTGAGACGGAGTGGCTCCCTGTCTCCTTACTCATTTTTGCTTGCTAGATCTCTTCTTTTTAATAGAACAGTGTTAAGGTCTCTAGCTAATAGTGGGTTTACTTATTTCTTTGTTCCACATATTTGGATGTTCTTTTACGAGGCACATACAGACTGACTGTAGGTCTTGGAGTATTGACACCCCTGTGTCTTTCTTTTTTTTTTTTTTTCAGAGTCTCATTCTTATTTTTATTTATTTATATATTTTTTGAGGTCGGGTCTTCTAGCTCTCTAGAGTCTCATTTTTTTTTTAATATTTATTTTCCATAATGAGTTATATTATTTAGTGGGCAAACCATGCATTGTTATCCCGACTTCCCCAATTCCCCCCCTCCCCATCCCTGATCAGTTGTATATCCTCCTTCGTGGGCTGTCTGTATTCGTCCTTGTGGCAAGGGATCCTGGATATCTTAGTACTCATCCCGGTACCCCTGTGTCTTTCGCAAGACTTTCCTTGCTTTGGAGTTCATTCCAATGAACAGTCCCGTCCCCTTCCTTTGCCTTTCCACAGCACAGCTCCTTCTCTCTAGTTTTAGTTTATATTAATCTTCAGAATTTAAGTGAGTTTTTTTAGGAACAACATGTAGGTTGTGTCTTAATTTTTTCAGAACCCACTCTGACACTGTCTTTGATTATATTAATGACGTGTGCTGGTGAACTACCACCGATGCCTAAACAGGCTGTTGATATGCTTAAATTAATAACTATCTCACTTGCTACTATTTTCTATTTTTCGCTCCTTTTCTTTGTTCCTATTTTTCTCTTTCTTCCACATTTTTCTTGCCTTTTGGGTTTAATAAACATTTCGTATGATTCTATTTTCTCTTCATTCTTAGCATTTCTATTCCTCCTCTTCCTTCATCCTCACGCTCCTCCTGTCTTTTTTTTACGTTTTTAAAGGACTGCTCTGGAGCTGAAATAAATATTTAAAGTAGTCTAAGTCCATTTTCAAATGACATTGTGACCCTTCTCAGAGAATGTAACACATAATAAAATATTCTTAACTCCTACCTCCACTACTCATGCCATTGCTGTCCTATCTCATCTCACACACAAGCACACACACACACACACACACACACACACACACACACACACGCATACCCAGTCAAATATTTTGCTATCACTCTTTTGAACAGGATCTTATCTTTTAGGTCGATTAAAAATATGGAAGTTGAGCGTTGTGGTGCACGCCTTTAATCCCAGCACTCCCAGAGGTAGAGGTAGAAGGATCACTGTGAGTTCGAGACCAGCCTGGGACTACAGAGTGAGTGCCAGGTCAGCCTAGGATCGAGTGAGACCCTACCTACCTCATAAAAACAAACAAACAACAAAGAAGAATATGGAGACTTTTTTTTTTTACCTTCACTTGCTCACGCCTTCATGCTTCATGCTCTCCTTTCTCTGCAGGTGCTCTTCCTTTCTTATAAACCTCATTTTCTTTTTCTCTAAGGAACTGCTTTTACTATCTCATGTAAGACAGGCCCATTGGCAGCCAATTCTCTCTTTTTTATCTGAGAAAGTCTTGAATCATTGGTTGTTTTTGCTAAAGACTGCACGGAGTATGGGATTGTAGGTTGGGTGATTTGTTTCTTAATCAGCACTGTAAATGCCTCACTCCACTGTCATATATTTACATGGATTCTGAGGAGAGGTCAGATGTGAGTATTATCTTTGACCATCTAGTTGTAAGGGATCCCCCTTTTGAGCCTATTTCGTTCAGGGTAATATTTTTTTTTCTTATCCCTATGCAATCAGTAAGACATTGATTGCCTCTATTCCCATCTGTGGAATTAGTACATGACTAAACAGCTCATTCTGAATTTTATTTGTTTAGTTTTGGAGGTAATGTCTATAGCCAGGCTGACCTGGAACTCACTCTCTAACCCAGGCTGACTTTGAATTCATGGCAATCCTCCTACATCAGCCTTCCAAGTACTTGGATTATAGGCATTACCCACCACACCCAACAAGAATTCTGTGTGTGTGTGTGTGTGGGTGGGTACTGGGGCTTGAACCCAGGGCCTCGCTTACCCTAGGCAGGCACTCTTATACTGATCCACATTGCTATTCCTCCTTTTATATTTTTATATTTATATTTCCCCCATTTATATTTCTTATTTTGAAATAGGGCCTCACTAAGTTTCCAAGGCTGGCCTTGAACTCATTAGCCCAGGCTGGCTTTGAACTTGTTTATGGTCCTCCTGCCTCAGTCCTAAGAATAGATAAAATTACAGACCAGCATCATCAGGTCTGGCAAGAAGCATTAACTTTTAATAAAAGGAACTTCTTTGGGGAGGGAGAGGGGAAGACAATGATTTATTGTGTGACTTTCACTCTCAACATCACATTTCTTTAGCTTTGATTTTCTGAACTTGGAATATGATTTACCCAGATGTTGGTTGTTGCTTTGTTATTGCTTTTGGCGTTTCCACTCGGTGTTCTTTGAGCTTCCTGGATCTAGCGTGGTGTCTTACGAGTAATCTGGGGAAAATCCTCGGCTCTTATCGCTTCAATTATTGCTTATGTTGCACTTTTCCCCTTTCCTTCTCTTCTTGTCATTCACAAGTTAATATTATTATCCCATGACTTTTAGATACTCTGCTTTGTTTTCTATCCTTTTCCTCTCTTTTATTCCCTCAGCTTTTTTCTCTGTTTCTCAGGATTTCAGTTTTGGAAGTGTCTTTGTCACATCTTCAAGCTCAGAGATTGTTTCCTTGGACATGCTCAGTCTGACAATGAGCTTTACAAAGAGGCCCTGCCTTTCCCTCAGCTTTTCCTTCCTTCCTTCCTTCCTTCCTTCCTTCCTTCCTTCCTTCCTTCCTTCCTTCCTTCCTTCCTTCCTTCCTTCTTTCCTTTCTTTCTTCCTTCCTTCCTTCGTTCGTTCGTTCCTTCCTTTGTTCCTTCCTTCGTTCCTTCTTCCCTCCCTCCCTCCCGCTCTTTCTCCCTTTCTTCCTTCCTCTCCTTTCTTCTTTCTGTGTGGGGATGGAGCCCAGAGTCTTGCCCATGCCAGGCAAACACTCTAACACTGAGCTGTAGCCCCAGCCTGATAGTCTCCATGCCTGTTAAACTGTTGCTATTGCTTATTTGATTTCTGGCATTCCTTCTTGATCATGTCTTAGAATGTCCATCTTTCTCTAATATGACCACCTGTTCTTTTGTGCTGTCCATTTTTCCCATAACGGCTGCCATGTCAGAGGTCTGATGCTGGCTGGCCTCTCACTTGCCTTCTGATTCCTTTGCTGAGAAGTGACCTGGTATGGTGGAGTCAGTAGGAAGAACAGTCATAGCACAGCTTCAGCAGTTGCGGGGGAGAGGAAGCAGCCCTCAGTCCTTTGACTAGGTCCCAGGCTTTTGGAGATTGTGTTTCCCTGGCGATGAACATCACCGTGACCTCTGTCACTCCTCTTCTGCCTAGAAGAGAGTGGAGGACTTGAGGAAGCTGAACTTGGGCACTGACTTTCACCCTGGTGAGTTAGACTGTCAAAAACCCCTGCAGGGGAAACAAACTCTTGGCAGTCTCTCCTAGGGGTGACAAACAGAATGTTCTGGTGTGTTAAAAATAGTTTCCTTCCCCTCCCCATGTGGAAAGCATGAGGGGATTTGCTCAGCTGTTCCCTGTGCGGGTCATGCTGGGGTCCTGGAGGCGACACTCACCACATCACGGAACCTCCTGGGATTGGGACCCCGTGATGTCCCACCCTTAAGTCTTCCCACACTGAGCTTGTAGAAAGTTAGGGTTGTTGGGACTTCCCCACTTGTCACAGGTTCCTGCAAAGGACATTTCCTTTGCCTTTTCTGCACTGCTCGGCTGGCATTTTCTGTCTGCCTGTCTGTGTGTCCAGTGTGGGGCAGCAGGGTCATTTCTTGGGTCTAAGAAGAGTCACTGATTCTCAATTTGTTCAAAATTTAACAGTTTTTAGGATGGAGTGACAATTTCTTTTTTTAAAAACATTTTTGTTGGTATATAATTATATATGTTAACATAATAAGATGCCCAGTATAATAAGTAATTAGAGAAAACGCCTTCAAACCAGGCTGACATAATGCTTTATGCATTAGATATTCTCCCCCACCATGGCTCTTACTATCTTTCTGTCACTTCTTCCCCAAATTTCCCCGAGTCATGGTGGGTGAGTTTAAAGTTTGCATAACTTTTAGTTTCTCAAGAGCTCTGGATTTGTGTTGTGGACAATTTTGGGCACCCTTGGTACCTATCTGTTATCTTTCCCTAGGATCTCTGCCTTGCTGTGGGAATAGCTCTTTTGCTCATCACCCTACTTCCTTAGAGGTTGTGTTAGGGCTTTAAGTGGTGAATTTGAGGTGGTTCATCTCCTGCTTGGGTACCCCCATCAACTAAGGTCCAATTGGTGGAGTTAAGTTGCCCACAGTTCTTGTTGATTTCAGAAAAATACAGATAGAATCTCCAGCAGAGAGTGAGATTGGTTAATTGAGACAAATATTGCTAGTTTGGTGAGATTTTAAAGGGTGTAGCCTTTCTGAAGACCTATCGTTAGTGGGGACTTCCCCTTGTAGATCTGGTTCTTGGTTCCCTGTCGTGGACAAATGCGTCCGGGGGCCCACAGAGGCACACCCTGGCTTAATCTCAGGATAGCACCTGGCAGTTTACGGGCTTGGATTGTAAACAAGTTCCAGGAGGCAGTCTTGATTGGCTATTGCACATCATGCCTGCTGTGAGCACAGGTTCTTATCATAGACTGACCAACAGCTCCCTGATTGGCCAAGGGGCTCTATATATTTTGTTTCATTTTTGGTAATAGAGAGAGAGTGCACGTTCTTCCACCCATAAGCAGTGTGTGTGTGTGTGTGTGTGTGTGTGTGTGTGTG
>PVHP010016168.1:0-36357 GCA_004024765.1 Zapus hudsonius | reverse complement strand
AACTCTTTTGTGTAGAATATTACATGGAATAATCTCTGTAGGTTTGGTTTTGTGTTCATATATTTATAAAGCTGGCTTTTATCGTGAAATATTTTCCTTTCTCCATCTCTTATGAGGGATACTTTCACTGGGTACATTAGTTTGGGTTGAAAGCTGTAGTGGCTTTGAAGTAACCCATTCCAAGCCCTTCTCTCCTTCATAGTTTCCATGGAGAAATATGATGATACTCTGGTGGGTATGCCTTGATATGTGATTATTTGTCTTTCTCTTGCTGCTTTTGGAATCCTCTCTTTGCTTCCAGTATTTAGGGTTTTTACTATGATGTGTCTTGGAGGGTTTCTTCTTTGGTCCTGTGTGTTTGGTGCTCTGTGTGCTTCCTGGGATCTGAACGGGACTCTCTTTTGCAAGAATGGGGAATTTTTCTTTAATAATTTTCTTTTATATGTTCTTTATGCCTTTAGTCTGAATTTCTTCCCACTCTGATATCTCCATGGTCCAGGGGTTTGGTTGCTTAAGGGTGTCTCAAAGTTCCCTAATATTTTGTTCACATACTTTTTTGAACTTATCTAGGTTTTTGTTATCCCAATCTCTTTCTTCTGCTTTGTCTTCCATGCCTGAGGTTCTATCTTCCAGATTACTAACTCTGGTAGTGAGAGAGTCTAGAGATGTTTTAAACATCTCCATTTGATTTTGGTTTTCCAATACAGCTTTTTGCATGGTTTCCATCTCTTTGTTGAGTTGCATTTTCATTTCAAAGGTTGTTTTTACTTAATGTTTCCTGGTAATCATTCTTATATTTTATTATATCTTCATTTAGTTTAGCCAGATGATTGTTGAGCTCCTCTGATTGCTGGTTTGCCGTCATCTCATTTACTGTTCTACCAAAGTCCTATTATTTTTCCTCAATGATGTGTGTTAAGCCTAGTGGGAAAGCTTACAAGCTGATTCTGCACATTTCTACTTAAACTATCAATTTTTGCTTCCATTTCCATTAATAATCTGGATATAGATTCCATACAGAGATGTCCTGCACATGTTGTCATCTCCTTCTGGGCTTGCATCTGTACTCTTTCCTTGATATTTTGACTGGGGACTTCCAAACTGGGGCTAGGCGAATTCGGTGAGAGGCACTCCACCTGTGTGTTCTTTCTGTGTTGTGACCTGCCCATTTCCACATGAGAGATTGATTTTTCCCAGGCCCTCAGCAGGGGTGGGGCCCATGCCTGTGTTTGTGGTGAGGATTGGTGAGGGTGTGGCATGTGCTCAGTTCCTCTGGTGCCAGGCAGTGTGATGGGGTGCTTGAACCTTCAGCAGCAGAAACAGGCTGGGAGCTGGGCCTGCCAGAAGTCAGGATAGGTGGGCAGGGTCCCAGGGCATACTTGCCAGTGGGAAGCCAAAGCCCACCTCCCTACCCTGGCCTCAGTTGGGTCATGGGGTTGATCGGCAGAGTCTCCAGGGCACAGGCTGGTCAGAAGCAAAGTTGAAGCTTGCTTGCCTGGCCTGGGGCTGGGGACCAGTGGGAAGAGTTGCTAGTCCCTTTCTTTTGACATGGAAGATTATTAACTTGGAAACATTAGATGTTACATATGATGATTCTTAATAATAGCTTTCTCCAAGACCAAACACATCAAAGGGGGGACCAGCATCTCCACAAACCAGGGTGCATTATGATGGAAGGGGAGTGAACACAACTGGGATCTTCCCTGTAGCTGAAGGATGCCTGACCCTAGCAATGGCACTGACAGTGAATGCAGCTTGCTCTGGTGGCCAAGTGCCTTGAAGATGTGAACCTGCTGCTCTGGCCCAGGACCAGGAAAGTAGCTATAACACCCTGCCTGTGACTCTGGAGGTTGGGGATTAGAAGGGAAGCTTTCTTTCCAGACCATTCTTTGCCTATTGGGCAAGGCTGTAATATGCACTGAAGCAACTATCCTTGTTTTACTTCCTAAGTTGTTTCTCCTTTAAGGGCCTAAAACAATCCTGGTTCAACTGCAGCCCATTCTCTTGCTGAATGAAAAGAGTGTTTTGTGGAATCTTTCTGCAGAAAAGTCATTAATGATGGTGCAAAGCTGCTGGTGTGCACACTGTGTGGAAATTAATTCTTCAGTCAGCAGCTTGAACAGGACATTGAGTACATTGATACTGACAGGGATATCGGGGACTTTTATAAGTCAGTTTCCTGTCTTGGTCCACTGGGTCTTCTATGACAGAATACTATAGACAGGTTGTTAAATAAACAACAAAAATTTATTGTTCAAAGTCCCAAGACTTGGTAGCCCTGGCTCAATGCACCAGTAGATTCAGGACCTGGTGAGGACTTGCCTTCTGCCTGGTGGCAGAAAGGGTATGGTAGCTCCAATGGTTCTCTTTTATAAAGGTATTAATCCCATGCATAAGGTGCCTCTATCATGTTTTAATTGATCACCTTTTCAAGGCCCTGCCTCCTAGCACCACCTCAATGGGATTTGGGTTTCAACGTAAGAATTGTGGGGATTGGAAAGTGGCAAGAAGACTTTCTGTAACCAGCAATTTGCCATAATTCATATTAGGTAGCTGGAGCTATTGTACTTAACCAATATCTGTAACTTCCTCTTTGTGCTTGCATAGGCTAGACACCTGACACCTGACATAGACCCTGTCCTTGGCCAATACAACATTAGTCCATGAAAGGGATGAAGCAAATCCTGCGGCTCAAGACCTGCTGGGTGTTCTGTGATTGCACATCCCCCCTAGTGGCACTTCATTGGAACTTTCCTTGCCCTCCTTCAAGGTTTCTCACGTGGCTTTTGGCTAATTGACTATTTTTAAAAATTAACTCAGTATGCACTACGAAGCGTTTTTAGAAGTGGGCTATTCTGCCCTGCAAGGTCAAAGTTGAAGTTCAGGGATAATCAGTGAGGAGCAAAGGACAGGTTTTCAGAAAAATTTGAGAAAAGGATGAGATGCCAAAATGCAGGAAAGAATTAACACAAGTCCCAGGAATTACCAACAGGGGTCTCCTCGAACCCTCAGAGAGGATGCATGACACCATGAACTCATCCAAAAAGTGCCCCCTGCCAGCTCCCACAATGAAGCTACCCTGTTAGTAGAAAAACAAAGATGGGAGCACTTATGGCCCCACAGGAAGGCAGAGAGAGGGAAAAACACTGGCAACACCCTCTACTATCTTGCTGCCTCCACTGGCCATCCTCAGCACTCCATGAGGGGTCAGAGGGTAAGAGACTCTTGTTGATATCCCTCAGCTAGCATGAAGAACAGGAGAGAGGATGTGGATGGGCCAATGGAGACATCACAGCACAAGCAGGTCACCCAAGACATTTAACTTAGGCAAAGAAAAGCCTGATGTAAAGCAGGCATCCCATGAGAGTTCCCATATAACTCTAAAGCCCCCCAGTAAAACAAATTTGTTACCACTTTTCACTTCTTATGGATTTTCACAAGAGCCCTCAGAGGCCAACAATTACAGTTAACTGCCGCTGTCACCAACATCTTAGAAACATTCCTGCCTTGCATGTGTCCAAACATGCTAAGTGGTCTTTTAACTACCTTTTATCAAGACCTGCTTTTATAGGCTCTTAATTGTGTCCTAACCGTTTACATTTTCCTTAATACAGTGCCTTGTTAATCACACATTAAAAGAAAGTTCTATATCTTTGTGATATCAGACATGGTGAATTATATCATTCCCATAGATGTCTTCAAAGGACCTAACATTTTCACCTTTTAAATGCTCTTATCTCAGCATTTCTCTCCTGCTTTTTTCTTGAGATACCCCCTACCCTACAATGATGGCTGGTACATCATTAAATAACTCCCATATTCTCTCTCATTCCCTCGTAACCTAGGTTAGAGCTATCATAGACCAGCGTTTCTGTTCCCAATAGCTGCTAAGCGGCTTGACTGAGATGATCATTCTGCAACCAAAGAAGACACATCTTTTGGGATGCATTATTAACTTGATTTTAGGGATGTAATGTTGATTTTATCTATAATTTTGAGCTTGTGTTTTATCTGTGAGGAATATCCATACAAACCCACCTCGATCATTCTTTGACCTGCACTTTGACATCTGAGGGGTTAAAAGTAATTCTACCCTCCTCATCAACAATCCTTTACTTAATGAAAGAGGTGACTTAACTTGCAACAATTTTTTCTATGGTGTCTGATAAAGTTTCTTTCATTTTAGATTTAACTGAATGTGGCTGAAAATTACTTTTATTTTCTTCAGGATTAGACTTGATGCCAAAAAGCAGTATTGTAACAACAGGTGGATGAGAAAAAGTAAATGCTTCATCTTTTGAGTATGATACAGCTCTGGGTTTGACACCTCACGTTTTGGCTACAGAGCTCATTACTTTGGGCAAATTCATTCAATGCCCAACCTTGCTTTCCAAAACTATAAATGCTTTAAGAACACCTTCTTGATGAGAACTTGGTATAGTCATTAAATGCAATATTGTAGGTAAAATGCCTGGGACGTCATGCTCAAAAGATACCAACACCTTTCTTTTTCTCATTCCTTCCTCTCCACCTTGGACCCTTGCTTCCAGCCAAACCCAGGAGCCTGGTGCTCCCAGGATGTTGCCAAACATCCTGTGTGTGTTCCTACTGCCTTTTCACCCCTCACTCCCGTGTCTAGTGTCTATCAGTAACATGATTGTGTAAATCTAGCAGAAGTGAGATAACACACAGTGATAACGATTGATTCAAACTAGAGAATGTTTATCTACAAATACCCAAAGCAAAATACATACTGATAATTTATTTGCCAAGGAAAATATAGCAGCAAATTCAATTTGGCGATAGTTAGCCACTTTGTGAGGTTGCCTTAAACTACCATAGGTGGTCATTGTTCTCAAATCTTACATACTACTATGCTCTAACATGTTGGATTTGAGGTGTAATTATGAGCAATTTTCCATCAAATTCTTCCCTAAAAACATCCACCCATGATATATAAGCAATGAATTTGCAGATGTACACACACAATAACCAAGATTTATGTGTTTACTGTTCTCTACCAAAGAAACTGTAGACCTAGCCAAAGATTTTGCAAGATATGCATAGCCATATTTCAGAAAGTTGACAAAGAAAGCTAGAAGTCGTGCCAGAAACAGACATGGGGCAGGTAGCTATGCAATATATAATTCCAAGTAGCCCTGTAGGATATCAGCATTCCCTGGTCCCACCTGTGAGCTTTAGGTGCTAGAAATGATGCCAAAACCAGACCCTGAAAAGAATCATGGAAGTGGACTTCCTCATCTGCCATGAAAGCCGAAGTCACTTCATCTTCTTTACCAGTGACTTTCACACACCTGAGAGGGAACAAGACAACCGCCTCCTAAACCAGTCACCACCCCACAAGTGCCCTACGGCATGCACTGTACTTCATCTCATGGCTGAGCTACATGGGAACAACCTGTATCAGATTGCATGCAGTAATCACAAGTGGTATCTCTACAAGCAGGGTAAGGCCACGCACACTGCCTTCGACCAAGTTATCTGCTGTGGTAGCTTCAGTGTATATCCCTCATTGACTTAGGTGATAAAATTAAACTTTTGTAACTTGGATCTTCAGCCTCCTGGCCGGAGGAGGCGTCACGGGGGGCAAATCCTGGAGTCCAGCCCTAAGATGTCACTGGTGAGGGGGGCAGATCTGAATTCTGGCCCAAAGGTGTAGAGAGCTGCCTGAGCTCTGGGGGGTCCTGCTTGCTCTGGTCTATGCTTGCTACTTTTTGGTGTTTTCAGAAAGCAGCTCTGCTGACACTGTGGCCTCTGGCTTCCAGCCTCCAGGACTGTGAAACAATAAGTCTCTGCTGCTTTAGTCAACCTCAACTGTGGGACTGTGCTAAGGTAGCCTTGGTAGGCTAATATAAACAGTAACAGCCATACTTTATTAAACTTTTACCATGTCTCTAGCACTGAGATAGCCACACAACTTTTTTCTTCCTTATTCTTCCTTGTGAGTGTCAGTATCGATCAGAAAGAATGAAAGAAATGAACAATAGCATAAAAAGTAACAGGGACTATAAGAAGACAATCCAGCCAATACAATTATCATATAGACCCCACACCCTGAAGACAGTCCAGAGTGCACTTCCCTTTCCCTCCTCTTTCCTTTGGGAAAGGTGCTCTGGAGCCATCCAGCAGGGAGCTGCAATCCAGCACCAAAGGCAAGCCCTTGGCAAGGAGCTGTAGAAAGAGGCCAAAAGAGCTAGGAGTACAAAGAGCAAGAAGTCAGCTGTTGAGAGGCCAGAAGAGGGTCGAGTGGTCAGTATAAGTTGGTGAAATGAGAGCCAGAATGAGTGCAGGAAGTCAGAGCTAGGGCCAAGAAAGCAGCATGGTGGGGCTAAAAGAAACTCTTTGTGAGTGGATTATATGACTGGATATCAGAAAATGTTGGGATTTCACAGATAACCATTCACCCAATAAATACTCAAATCATCCTATGAGGTAGGAATCATTAATAATATTCTTCACTTTGGAAATGAAGGGCCCAATCAAAGCATTTTTAGCTGGGCAGGTACTTTGCCCTGGCAATGGTAATTATTGAATAATTACTTCCGAATATAGTCAAAGAATCATAAGTGCACACCCTCTAAGTTCAATGTCAACAAGGTCTTGGGCAAATGAATTTGGAGTGTGATTACTGGAAAATGGGGTGGGTTCTTGTCCACAGATTTAGGTCACCCCAGACTAGAGTAAGTTGATGTCAGGCTTTAACACAGCATCTATCATCACAAATCCAGAGCCAGGCTTCTGAGTGTGCCATGTGGAATCAAATGTGGATCTTACACCTGTGGTGTTTGCTTTTTTTCAGACAAACATGCAAACTGATAACAAGACCATCTGCTTCTACAGCCTCAGATAGAAAAGATGTTGAACATGCAGAGAGCTAATCATTTTGCTGCCTCTAACTGCTTGTCTGATTGCATAAACATCTTTGTACAGTTCATTTTAATAAATTGCTTTAGAATTTCCTCCTCCTCAGCTTTGTTTATACATTCTTAACTTCCCAAGAATGAAAAAAGTATCAAGTGAATTTCTTCAATTGCAACAAAAACAACAACAACAAAACTGCTGTCTTAGAATTTGAAATGGAAATCTTTACCCTTGCATGATGCTTCTTTATGGAACTACAGGGCGTCCTATTTGAAAGATCCAAGTGGAAGCAGGAATAAGGGGCAATGACAATGTGACCTTGTGACAGAAAGCCCTTCTCTCTCTCTCTCTCTCTCTCTCTCTCTCTCTCTCTCTCTCTCTCTCTCTCTCTCTCTCTCTCTCATATTTAGTTGGGGTTAACTCCAACTCTACCTACAATTTCCGGGATCCCAAACAGAATGGCTGCAGATAATACAGCTGATATCTTCTGCTCATACCTAACTAAATCCTCTTCCTTCTTCATTTAACAAAATTGTACTGGAGTTTAGACTTCCAAACACTTACAGAACACTCAACTCTTATCTTGAAGTAAGTCTGTCATAGATGCAGCCAGTATTGTTATTGCATCTGTATTTCTTCCTGACCCCCATCAATTTGTCAGAGTCTGAGATGCAGAAAGGGAACCAAACCATGGGGTCCTGGAACCCACCTCAGCCAAGCCAACAATGGCTAAACTTTGGTGAAATCAAATTAAAAGACATCAATTTTGTAGTTTTGACCTGATAAGTCTTTAAAAATAAATGTGCTTTGTGGAAATAAATGGGGAACAAACCCATAGTAGTGATATATCCATGAAAACAGTAGGTAACCTAGGAGGCCATGCAGTAAAACAACATTAGAACACCTACTGTCTTGTCATATCCTCTTAAATTACATTTAGCTTTTCTATGTGTTTAAAATCTATATAATCAATACTAAAATATGAATATAATAGAAAATAATTATGTGTCTTAGAGTACCTGATGAAAACATTTCACTGAGGAATGTACAATAAAGAGTCTGAAGACCACTGCCCACAAAGACTTACAGTGTGGTGGCAGTTTCCATGGAAACTTGAAATTCAATAAAAAGTTGATGGAGCTAGACCAGAAGGTTAAAGCCCAAGCAGGGAGGTTCAGAAAGCCACATGTGCCAATCCTCCAGTCTACTGGGTTTTTTATATATAATTATGGCTTTGACTCTCTAGAACATCAGTGTGAGCCTGGACAGGTTTTTCAACAAGACAGACCCTTACTGTAATTCCTATGAGAACTTGGGCACGGTCTTCAACTTTTCAAGCCTCAATCCGGTTTCTGTAAAATGGAATGAGTAGCCACACATGGTGGCTCAGGCCTGTAATCCCAGAACTTGGAAGATGGAGTCAGAACAGATAGTCAAGACCAGCTTGACTATATAGTGAGTTCATGGTCAGCCTAGGCTACATGAGTCCCTGTTTGAAAAACACTCTTCTCTCCATTTTACTGAGGCAGTAAACGATATAATAGTAGTAACCTGCAGTCAAAGAATAATGAGTATTATTATTTTGAACTAATCCTTTATTTAAATATGCCCAAAGTTTAAGCCCAAACTCGGGCATCTAAGCAAGATGTAGGAATTACCTTCTGGTAGCTGGGACAAAACACCCAACCAGTAGCTGTTTATAGGAGGAAAAGGTATCTCTCAGATGATAGTTTCAAGGGAGGTTTTGACATGGTCGGGAAAGCATGGAAGAGCAGGAACCTGGGGCACTGCATCTTGCCACAGCTGCAGAAAAAACATTGAGAGAGAGCTAGCTCAGAACACCAGTGAGCTGAACTGATAAGCCTTAGGGTTTGCCCTTAACAACAGACCTCCTCTAGCAAGGCTTCACCACCCAAAGGCTTCACAACCTTCTCAAATGACCACCAGCTGGGGACCAAGTATCAAAAACATATGAGGCTATAGGGGACACTTCACATTCAACTACCACACAAGGGAAATTCCAAAATTTCAGCTTGTGGTTTTATGGGGCAATCATTTCTTCCTCCCTGTGTTCACATGCATCCATTGTTTAATTCCTCAGTGTTAGACACTGTTATCTCCTCCACTTAACTGATCACAAAATGAAGATACAAAGAGCTTGAAAATTGACTTACTCGGAGTTACGTAGCTTGATCAATGGTGAAGCTGGGATTTGAACCCAGGCTCTGTGGATACAGTTTCTTAGGTTTAACTGTTACCCAAGCATTTCCCCACATTGGCACTTGAATATGTGAGCCTGATAAATCCTTTGCTCTGTCTGTCCTGTGCTTTTAGGAATATGGAGCAGTGCCTCTCTCCCCACCCACTAGATGATCATAGCACCTCCCCTCAATGTGATCCTCAAAAATGTCTCAGAAATAACAAATAGTCCTTTACAGGCAAACTCACCTGCAAGTTGAGAACTACTGTTACACACCAACTTTTATTAGTTGAAAGATTATTCTGGCCTTTAATCTTGATTTTGATAACATTTTCCTCATTTTCCTAGGGCAAAACTAAGACACAAAGTTGCTTCTGAGTCTTGCAGTACCTTTGCAATCAAGTCACTTTTAAAATCCTTAATTCCAGCTGGGCGTGGTGATGCACATCTTGAATCCCAGTGCTCAGGAGGCAGAGATAGTAGGGTTGTTGTGAGTTTGAGGTCAGCCTGGAACTACAGAATGAATTTCGGGTCAGTCTGAGCTAAAATGAGATCCTGCCATGAAAACAAATTTTTTTAAATTCCCAGACTATATCTGGGTCACTTGGGTAAAGAGCTCGGGAAAGAGGAGAGACTCGGGTAGGCTCCCAGGAAATCCCAGCAGCCAATGGTTAGAACCAAAGCTTCAATATTTCTTTTAGGAATCAATGAATACATCTATTTATTCATTGTGTGATAATCAGTCTGACTCTCTAATTACAATACACCATTTGCTGTTCCCTTTACTGTCCTCATTTTCTTGAATCTGCTCCTCCAAATGTCCCCGCATGCTGTCACATGCCTTTCCTTTCTCACATCACCCCCACCCCCATCCTGTGAAGGCGCCTCCGTGTTTTTCAAGACAATCTTCCTGAAATGCTTTTTCCTGACTTTGCACACATCCACCATCACCCTTCATCTACATTAGCTGAAGTCGGCTTAGGCATCATCATTTTTGGAAACCAGCCTCCATCCACCCACTAACTCATCTTCCATGCGCCCTGAAAGGCCCTGGCACTGTCCCTGGCCATGTTGTATCATGTTGCATTGTCATCTTTGGGACTTCCAGTCTCCTCTAAACCTCCTCATTTCTACAACCAGTACCACCAGACCTCTGCCCACAGGGCCAGGTCTGCGTCATTCACCTCTGAAGGCCTGAGCCTGGCAGCTAAGGAGGTGCTTAATGAATGCTTGTGATGAGTTCATGAACAACTCATCCGGGTTCCCTTCCCATCATCTTTTCCACCCTCCCACGGCTCTACGTGGTGGTCCTCTTTCTTCATCGCTTTCTCCCTGCGCATTTCACTAATGCCAAACCTCCTTCCTTACCCTGAGCCATCTGCCCACTGGGAAGAAGGGTGGCTGAGCTGTTTCCACTCCCCAGGACCCAGAGCAAATCCAGGCAGCTGTGGCTAGAACTCAGGTCTGGCTTTGAGTCCTTAATGAAGCTGTCATCAGCAAGCTTCAAATTGTGGTGAGCCTCTTCGGGCTCAGATCAGCTCTGGCTGCACCGCAATCCTAGGAGTGCATACTGTAACACTCCAGCAATAGTGAAATGACCACATCTCTCACTGGAGCCCAGAACGTGCTGATTCATGTGGGCGCTGGGATCTAAACTCCAGTGTTCACGTTTGTACAGCAGGCATGTTACCACCAAACACTCATTCAGAGGATTTGTAAATGCACTCAAAATGTCTGAGGAGGGGCTGGAGAGATGGAGGCCCTGGCACACCCATTCTCTCCTTCTGTCCTCTCTCTCTCTCTCTCTCTCTCTCTCTCTCTCTCTCTCTCTCTCTCTCTGCTTGTAAATAACTAAGCAAATAAATAAATACATGAGTAAACATACAACAAAAGTCTCTTTCCTTCTGTAGTTTCTTAGGGTAAAGTATAGCATTCAGAGTAACTAACCCATATGTAAAGAGACTTCTCAAAGCTTGGAAAACAGAGACCCCATCACTTCAGACACCATCTCCCATCTTGTATTAACCTCTGTCAAATCATTCAAAGTTTAGGAGAGGATTAACCCAGATCAAAGTGGGACCTGAGAGTAACTAACCCCTTAATCTTGCTTAGTCAGGAAGCTCTCACATAATGGACCTTTCTAGAATGGTCCTCTCCCAACCTTTCAAAAATATCAAGAAGGTATCCATGAGCCAATAACCCTTAAATTCTCAAAAAAAAAATGTTATTTCTCTCCTTGTGGAAAAACAACTTGAACTTACTTCAGTGTTACCAAAGCGCCATGATGTTTGCAACTTGTTTTACTTAAGAGCAGTGTTGCAAAGATGTCAAAATAAAACCAGCACTCATTACCAAAAGGAGACTTACACCAAGCTAATACTTTGGTTTGCCTGATAATTCTCAGCATGCTTGTTTCATTATAGTCCTCAGGAAGGTGACTCATGGTGATTTTTAAATAAGGTAACATTTACAAGAAAGGAAGAAAGACAGAGGAGGGAGTGTAAATGAGGAATAAAAGACTCCAAGATTTTTTTCTGTTTAAATGGAAACTATTCTATGAAGATTAGATAAATAACAGTTTCAGTAAAATCAACAAAGAAATGAGTAATATATCAAATGGAAGTTTCTTCACTTTGTAGAGAGGTCACAAATGCTGCTCCATCAGATAACAGACAATCTCCTCCACAACTTTCCCCAAAGCTAATAAACCAAAACTTGCTAGGTATTCCAAACTATAAACAATGGAACTTAAGTGACTGTTTCCATCACTCATGTATTTATTCTTGGAGCTCCTTTCTCTCTGAGCCATGATTGCTTTGGTCATCCTACACACATTACAATGTTTTAACCCAAAGAGGGAATTTACAGCTTTTGTATAAATTTGTTCAAGAATAAACATTAACTGGCATTGAAATGCTGCTCTTGTAGCATATTATGCATAATCCTACTGGCCACAGTGAAGTTTTGGTTATTACATGAACATTTATAGACATACACATATGTGTGTCTATATTCAGACAAGTAGACTTTTATACAGAGAGACTCTGTATATGAAAATGAGACCTTTATTTGCTTGTGTAACGTGTCAAAATATTAAAATTGAAAAATTCAGCCAAGTTCTTCAAGTTTTGCTTGAAAAATATCTTCTAAACTTCATGCAAAGTTTATTCGGTTTCTTAAGAATCTCAAAAGATTCATGAGCCAATCTCAGTTGACAAATCATCTATTTGGTGCTTAGGGTTGCATTTAAAAGTGAAAATATATAACACAGAAAAAAGTAGAATCAATCAATGTAAATCTAAAGTAAGAGAAAATTATGCCTTACCAATGCTGGTCTTCCTCTGTGATCAGAGAAATAGGAATGGTGTGAGCCAGGTGTGATATAGCACAGTCGGAATCCCAGCTCCTGGGTCATTGAGACAAGAAGACAATTCTAGGCCAGCCTGCCTACATAACAAGATTCTGTCTCAGAAAAAGACAAAAATCAACCTTTTTTAAAATATATTTTATAATATTTTTATTTACTTATTTGTAAGAAGAAAGAGACAGAAGAGAGAAACAGACTGTGCACAGTGAGGCCTCTAGGCTGTCGCAAATGGACTCTAGATGCGAGCTCCACTTTACATGAGGACTAGGGAATCAAACTTGGGTCCTTTGTCTTTGCAGGCAAGTGCCTTAACTGCTGAGCCATTTCTCCAACCCAAAATGAACCTTTTTAAAAACAAAATAAAATTTAATTAAAAAGTAAAATAATAATAATATATATATCTCATATCCAGTAAATGGGAAAAAAACAAAAGAAAAATTTGGAACCAGACTTTTCTGGTTTCCTACAACCCTCCCAACTTCATAGTGCAAACCTTAATTGAAAGAGCTCATTAACAGAAGACATGACAATAAGAATAGCTGGATTGTATTCCCTGGAAAATGATTCTCCCTCCATATCCCTCCCACGTTCACTTGGCCCTATGGCTTGTCCTCTCTCCTGGCATCATCCCAATGGTGGCATGTTCCTCCCCAGAGGAACTAGCTGCATGGCTGTCACCCCAACATGTCTATAAATTTCTGAAGATAAACTTTGGAGCATTTTGTCAATTTCATATGACTTATGACAGTGGTTATCTCTGTGTAAGAGTTACATAAAGAACTATTGCACTCAGAAACCAAAAATGTAACCAAGCGTAGCTGACATCTATACTTTCAAATGATGTGGCTCACTGCCATCACTCATTGCTGATGGCAACTGTAGCTCTGTGACTGACAGAGAAGGGAAGGATCA
This sequence comes from Zapus hudsonius, assembly GCA_004024765.1. NCBI lineage: Eukaryota > Metazoa > Chordata > Mammalia > Rodentia > Dipodidae > Zapus > Zapus hudsonius. The sequence continues at coordinate 22,996 of PVHP010016168.1, read as the reverse complement.
GACAGCAACTGAAAGTGAATAGTTGAACGTGGCCTATTGTTTCATCATAGTATCCTTACTCATTCCCTGGTTAGCAATACTCCATTCTACCTGCTGTAAATGAATTATTTAGAGATGAGCTTACCTACACTAAAAACTATTGCGCTCGGTATGTGGTCCACCAATATTATGATATGGATGATTAAAGAGATTTTTTAAAGGCATCAAAGTCAAAGTGAGACTAATCAGAAAAAGGGGTGCAGTGGAGGGAAATGGGTGTGGGGAGACAACAGAAGGTAATAGAAAAATATTGTAAACACCAATCCATATATATTTGAAATTGTCAAAAATGTTTAAAAAAACAAAGACTATTGTGCTAAAAGAGACATCTTGTCCCCTCATTCCTCAAATCACCTATGGATCTATTCATTCTGTTGGTTACAGTTCACTTACTTTTTTGTTTCCCCATTTATTTTTTTTTAAATATATATTTATTGTCCATAATGAGTTACATTATTTAGTGGGCAAACCACGCGTTGTTATCCTGAATTCCCCAATTCCCTCCCTCCCCATCCCTGATCAGTTGTATATCCTCCTCCGTGGGCTGTCTGTATTAGTCCTTGTGGCAATAATAATCAAGTATGCAGAATTAGATCAATCCTAATCCTCGGTTTATAAATGCCATCATCCTTGCTTCATGTGTTTCTCTCTTTTACCTTAATCTATTTTATTTGTTGTTATTTACTCTAATAATGAAATGGATTCCTTTGATCTCAACAGCCAGCTACAAATGAGAAATTAACAGTAACATACCTATACATTTCCTTTCTCTTTGTCTGTGCCATGTGAGGAAAACATGATCCAAAATTGATCACCCTTTGGTTTTTGTTTTTGTTTTAACTCATGTATATATGTTCAATATTTTTATTCATGCTTACGCAAAAAATAGTTATGCTCATTTTGATGGGAGATGGAGATCGAGGTAGGGTCTCACTCTAGCCCAAGCTGACCTGGAATTCCCTATGTAGTCTCAGGATGGCCTTGAACTCACTCTGATCCTCCTACCTCTGCCTCCCAAGTGCTGGGATTAAAGGTGTGCACCACCATACCCATTTTTAATATCAAAAAACAAGTAAATACTTGTTTCATTGAGATAGTCAGTGAGATTTGGTCAAAAACTTCTTGTCCCTTATGTCACAACCTTAATCCTGGACCCAAAACACTGGAGGGAACCAGAATTTTGTCATGCATATCTTTGTTCTGTCACTGACTGGTCTTCATGGTGGATGAACAAACTCATGCAATAGCTTCCAATCAACTGCAATTTGAGTAACCTTGCACAAAGGTCATACTATTATATTCAGTCATTATTATTTTCCTGTTCCCTTCTAAACATTAACACTTTAGGGATAAATTTCCATGAACACAATATTAATCATTCAATATGAAATGATTATGACTGCATTGATGGTGGCTATGTATTTTTAAAAGATTTTTGGGATCCAGGAAGATAGCTTAGTCTGTAAAGTGCTTGCCTTCCTCACAAACAAGCATGAAGACGTGAGTTCAACCCCTAGATGCCAAATAAAAATATTCATGTGTGACTATAATCTCTGTTGGGAAAACAGAGACAGGAGTTCTCCAGGACTTGCTGGCCATCCAATCTAACCTAAATGACATGCTCCAGGCCAATAAAAGACCCTGTCTCAAGGTGGATGGGATTCCTGAGTACTGACATATAGGGTTGTCCTCTGGCTTACACACACACACACACACACACACACACACACACACACACACACACACACACACACACATGCACGCACGCATAAACACACAAACATGATCATGCACATAATAAAATATTTTTTTAATTATCTCAGCCCACATTTCTGGAGATTCCTGGCAGTGGCAAATGCTCAGCTCTGGTGACAATATGGTGGATAGCAGTTGTAGGAACACATGCAAAAAGGAGAAGTCATTTGGCAAGACAGGAAGCCAGACAGATTTGGGGGCTAGCCTTGCTCTGACAGCTCTCTCTGCAGGAACTCACTCACTCACTCTGGATGATATCCCATGACCTGCTTACCTTGTCCAAGGCCCCGCCTCTTAGAGATTCCACCCCTTCACCATCACCACCCTGGGGACCAGGCTTCTAGCATCTCAACCTTTCAGGGAGCAAACTGCATCCAAAGCAAATCAAAGGGAACTCATTCTCTACAAGTACAAAAGTGTCCCAGATGAAACAAACACAGTAAGAATAATAAACTGGAACAGTATTGCGATAACACACCTCTCTACTTCCTGCCTCTTCTCTCCTTGGATATAATCCTCTCCATCCTGGCCAGATTCCAATGCCTTCCTGAGGAACTTCAAAGGCTCACACCCCAGTCCTACCTTATCCATCTGTGATTCTATTCAGATAAAAGATCCCTTGATTTCTAGAAAAAGACAACAGGTGTCTAGGGGTGCAGATATGGAGACCATATGAAAGTAGCATTCTTTCCTGGGCTTGTAGCTCACTAAACAGCCCTCAGTATCTTTCATAGACTATTGTTCATTTGGTTTCCTATAAGGCTTTTTGGTATATACTATATGTACAATTAAGAGACCAAACAAGCTATAAGGAACTTGATGGAAGGTCGCATGGTGAAAAGAGTGAGTTGAATCCAGGCTTTCTGATTTCTAACACAGCTCTCTCAAGCCCACAGTCAGACCTAGATGATCATCAAACTACAGCCTGTCTGTGGAGAGCTGGGATTGCGCTGGTTTCAAAATAGCTCTACCCTCCTTGTTTAAGCCATTCTTCTCTGGTGACATTTGCAAAGACAAAACCTATGAGGCAAAACAGTGTCTGAAAACCTCATCTTGCTTCATTTGCAATTTGAAACTCTGGTTCAATTTTGCATCACACTTATATAAGGCATCTTCAAGACTTGCTAAGTTTATGTTTAGATGTCTTTAAAAGAGAACACTCCTTTGCTAAGTTCGGATCTATTTCAGCCCTGCCATGGTCACCATTATTCTTTGAAAGCCCTTTCCTCAAAGTGTTGTTAACAAAAGCCCTGAAAGATAGCGAATGGAGGCCAGTCTATTTATGCAGCACTATGGGAATTAATGGAGACCCCTCACTTAGCTTGTCACAGCTGCAAAGGCTCAGGAAGACGCCCTCCCACTCAAGCAGAGCCAGTCTCTCAGCTTCACCTCTGCTCGGATCTCTCTCCCCATCACAGTCATGTTTCGGTGAGTCTCCCCATTCAAGAGGAGTGCTCCTTAATTATCCTCCATCATTCATAACAAATCACAGGCATTACACAAATAAATGAACGCAAAGATCCATTTGAAACATGGGTCATTACAAACCGTTATACCTCATACCTTGAACATGAGCAGCACCCTGATAGATTTCAGTGTGGTTTCCATTTTTAATGTTAGCACTGTGTGTGTGCAGCAGGGGCAGAAAGAAAAATCCACTGTTAAATGTAGCGTCCCCCTCTACTTGCTGAAGAGCAGTTTCTCACAGCTCACTCACTGCTACCTCAACGTACGTGCCCTGGACATCCTATTCCGTGTCCCTCTGGACCCTGCAGGTTGTGTAAGCCCTCACCAAGCACCTGCGGTCCCCAGGCATCTATGAACGCACCCTGGGATTCCCTGGGGCTCTGCACACTCATGTGGGCTTCAGTAAAAGGGACAGACGGGTGTGCCAAGCAGCCGGTTTTTATTCTGGCATTTGCCAGAAGGGAAATTGCTAAAATGTTTTAGGGCCCCCTCAGGAAAATAAAAATGTCACACTGCCTTTAGCTTTTATCCCTCACTAAAATCAATGTTTTCTAAAAGAGAGAAGCTTTTAATACTCTTATAAGAGCCCTGCTCCAGATCCAGCCTACATTAATTAGGCACATACTTTTGGCCAGAGTTTTTAATAACTTCATTCCCATAGCAATCAGCTATGAATCATCTTCACCTCACAGTTGTGGAAACTGGATGAGGAATTCAGTGACCTACCCGTGTCACACGGTGTAAGAGGCAGAGGGGAATGTGAACCTGGCTCCTGCGACTTTAACACTGGTACCTTCAGCACCCTGTCGCTGTACCTCACCACACCCTGTGTCTGCAGAGTGAGAGAGGCTGGGTTGAGATGAAATACACTATACCTGAGCCCTCTCTGGACATGTCACTCATGCTCACTCCCTCTTGTTTGCAACAATTATTTACTAAGAGACACCCGTGTTCCAGGCACTCTTGGATGCCAAAGGTATAGAAGAAATCAAACAGATAAACTCCCTCTCAAAGATCTTACATCTGCTGTGGGTCGTAGCCAATAAACAAGAAGCAAATAGTAAAATACAAAGCTGAACAGATGGCTCAGTGGGAAAGGGCAGAATGGACAAGCTGAAAACTCAGAAACCTTCCTGAGGTCACAAATACTTCTGATTACCAACATGTTACCCAACTGTTAGGCAGTGTGCTGTTACTATAATAAAACACCTCAGGTAATTAACTTTGGCTCACAGGATTAGAGCCTCCAGCCTATGATCAGGTGATCTCATGGCTTTAAGATGTCTCATGGGATACTACTGGGCAATGGCAGAGTATATTTCCCTTCCTCGTGGAAGAAAAGATAGGATGGGACCTCGAGCCCACTATCCCATCAAGAACAAATTACCAATGACTAAAGACTTCCCACTGGGTACCTTCTCCTCAAGGTTCCATCACATTTCAATAGTTCCGCCTGGTGGCCAAGTCTTTCCCAGGTGCCTTTGGGGAACATTTATGTCCAGATGATGGCACTGACTCCTGTGGACATTAGAAAGATCTGTCTGTAGAGATAATGTGATGCCCTCAAAGGACCGGGAGAATGTAATCCCCACCCGCCATGACACAGACAATGCACAAGTTCCAGTGTGAATGAATGAGAGGGTCTCATAAAAAATAAAGAAGTAAACAGAGCCATGTAATCCTATTTTTTTTAAGAAAATATTTATTTTTCCAATTTTTTTTACAATTTCATACGTGTATATAATGTATTTTGATCTTATTTGTCCCCAATTACCCTTTCTTATCACTCTTCTCCTACCACTAACTTCTTCCCTATTAATTCCCATCTTACTTTCCCGTCTCTTTTATTAACCCGTTCAATTAAATTAAGGTTGCTTGCATGATTGTGGCTAGAAGTAAATAAACTCTGGAATAAGCAATTTACCTACCCAGCTGTGGACACTGTGGATTCTACAGCTGACCTGCCAGGTAAGTTGTGCCCCCTGGTCTCCTAGTGGCATGAACGTCACAGGAGTAACAAAGCGTCCTCTGGTTGGATTTGAGGCCTTCCCTGCAGCAGGGATTTCATGCCCAGTACTGTAAACCTGGTCACAAGCCTATGACTAGAGATGTAATCCCTAGGCAGGAGCCTACAATGACGGTGATGCTAAACAACCAGTATGTCAAACTGCCGAAATATCAATATCTGCTCCCATAGATTAGTATTGCCTGAAGCCTCAGTCACAGAAGTGCTTACTGCAGTGGCTGCAGGTAATGCAGGGATGCATCACTGGCAAACTTGCTGAGAACATGGGACTCCTGTGCTCAGCCTCAAGCAGGTCATCTAAACAGCACCTTCCAAGGCTCAATCCCATCTCTCTTAAAGAACACTCATGTCGGCTAGATCCGGTGTGGCAAATAGCCAGCCAGAACCAAATGTTTCTAATCTAAGGTGTGACTAGAAACTAAAAAGGCAGGGCTGGAGAGATGGCTAAGCGGTTAAGGCACTTGCCTCCAGTGCCTATGGCCCCCGGTTCAATTCCCCAGGACCCACATAAGCCCGACCCACAAGGTGGTGGCCCTGGTGCGCTCTCTCTCTCTCTCTCTCTCTCTCTCTCTCTCTCTCTGTCTTACTCTCTATCTCCCCCTCTCTGTATCTCTCTGCTTTAAAAATGAATAAATAAAATATTTTTTAAAAAGGCAGTTTCTTAGGGGGGGAATGGTTTGAAAGGCAAATTTTTAAACATATTGGAAAATAGAAAAATTATGAAGATACCCGGAGAAAGCAATATGTCCAATGACAGTACAGGTGCAAACATGGCAGGACCCATGTGTCCAATGGCAGTAGAGGTGTGACCACGGCAAGAACAAGCTATGCTGTAGGCTTATGTGGTTCCCCCTCTCTTCCATCCTTTTTCCTTCATCCCCTCTCCCTCCTCCTCTTCATCCTTTGCTCCTTGTCTTTTTTTTTTTTGAGACTGAATATGTCTTCCATCCAACCAGAGAACAGTTGTATGTATGCATGCAGCTATGTAGCCAGGCTGCCTTCAAACTCACAATCCCCCTGCCTCCACACCATGCACCCCTCCCTGTCTCGCTCCAGCCCAGAGATGCGGTTTTCAATTCTTGTTCCAGTTTCCCTCGGGTCCTTTGGAGATGCCACCTGTTACTCAGTGAGGGCAAGACCTTGAGGTCAGGGTCTTCAATTCTTGAATTTACTTACACTGTCCTGTGGTGCAAGCTAACTGATTTTATATGTTAGACCTATGTAAACATCTTATTTTCAACACTTTTTGCTTTTAAAAAAAAAGTTGGAAAACCAGTGCTGGGAGATATATCAGTCAGCAAATAGCTTGCAAGCATGAGGACCATATTTCAAGCCCCAAAACCTGTATGAAAAAGCCAGATGTGGCTTACGGTATCCACTGCTTGTTCATGTCATTGGTGACCATTAGTCCCAGTCGCTCACATGGTGCTCTCTAGCACTATGAAAGCCAGCCAGCAGGGACCAGGCTCCCTTCTCAATCCCACCACGATCTCGCAACATCCTACCACCACAGACTGCAGTGTCTTCAATTCTGGTGGGTAATCGAGTGCTTTGGTAATAGACTGCATTTTTTAGGGGCCTGATGGGCCTCCCTAAACAACAGCTCACTGTGGGGAATCCCAATTCTGGCACTGGAATTTATCAGCAAAAGCCAATGGTTTTAAGGTCCCTACAGGCTATTACTACCCCCTATCCCCTCTCTCTTACTAAGAGAGTTATAACTTTTAATTAACTAGTGAAGAGGAAGGTTTTTATGGTACTGATTCATGTCATGTTTAGTTTTGTGTACCTCTCCTCTCCTCTCCACTCTCTCCTTTACTCTGTTTCTCCCAGACCCTTTCTTTCCCTGTAATCTGTCCCTCCACTTGCCTGTCGAGTATCCCTTCCCCTCATCCCTCCTCTCTCCAAGTCTCATTCTAGCTGCCTTACTAATATTACCGTACACATGGGTCCAATAATGTCACACAGACTATGGGGATAATCAGCTGCTCTCTGGTTGGAAGGGAGGCCTGCCCAGTAGAAGGGAATTCATACCGCAGCTAAGGAGGTCACTGACCCTGGAGGGAAACTTGCATTGTTCTTTGTCTAAAAAGAGAGGGCATGCCCATCCCCCCCAAAAAAATCTCCTAATGTCTATGTTTCTCCCCTTTGATCTATGCTGCCTCTCTCTCTCTCTCTCTCTCTCTCTCTCTCTCTCTCTCTCTCTCTCTCTCTCTCTCTCTCTCTCTCTCCCAGGGAGACCCAACATCACTATGAAAAGAAAAGAAAGACAAGTGCCTAGCAGGAGATGAGTCATCTCTATCACATCTGTGAGGACTCAGAGAGTATCACAAAGGAAGGATGAGTGCTGCTCTCACTGACAGCCTACTAGCCTCCTACAGAGTGGTGGTAGACACTGAGGAGACTCAAAACTCATTAAAACAGAAAAGCAGAGACAGGAGGATCTCTGGGGTTCTCTGACTAGCCAGTCTAGCCTAATTTGCATCATTGAATTTTTGTGCAGATTAAATGAGATATTTTAAAAGAGAGGTCTTAGCACTCTGTGGCATGCCAAATGTGTTGAGCAAATATTAGCTGCATGTGTGTGATCACCAAAAATTTAAATCTATAGGAGACATAAAAATCATGTAATCCAGTGATTTCAGTGTGTTTATTAGCTGTGTGATCCTTTATCCAAGCTTAAGACAAATTCTAACGAATGAGTTTCTGACAAAATACAAAGTGGATTGGGAAGGCCACACCCCAACACACACACACACACACACACACACACACACACACACACACACACACCCATGCACACACTTGCACATTTTAACTGTGGCCCAAATAGCACACGAATTCTTACTTCTCTTACCATTACCTAAGGCCTTTGGGAGAAGATTTAAGCATTCATCAAACCCAGATTCCTCAAGTAACGATGCCATAAAGATGTCCAGAATAATGAAGGTATTTGCCTGGTGGTTATGGAATGGGTAAAAAAGGATAATTGCTAAGTGAATTCTAACTACATATTGAGTACAACTGAGTACATTGATTCCCTATTCTTGAAACAGGCCTATACCTTCAGTGAGTGAGAGAGAGAGAGAGAGAGAGAGAGAGAGAGAGAGAGAGAGAGAGAGAGAGAGAGAGAGAGAGAAATGCCCACATTCCTAGAGCCAGTCAGTGCAAGAAAACCTGAATTTTTAAGCAGGTTCAAATAAATGCCAACTTTCAACTCAATGACCCTCTGATGGGCAGGAGTTCTGACTCCCACATCAGTAACTCACGTCTTCACTTTATTCTAGGTACCTTGACTGTTGTATTCTTTCATGTGAGCATGTGAGCATCCATCTAGGATTCATTAAAGACTCAAGTCACATTTTTTATTAGAGCTGATGTCCCAGCCAGGGAATTCAGGCAATATTGACAGCCCTGTTGAAGTCAGTTCAATTAGTCTGTATGAACCATGTGGTTCAATCTTGTCAAATATGTCTGCTGGGTGTGGTAGCTCATGCCTTTGATCCCAGCACTCAGGACACAGAGGTAGGAGGAGCAATGTTAGCTTAAGGCCAGCCTGAGACTGCATAGTGAATCCTAGGTCAGCCTGGGCTAGAGCAAGACTTTATCCCCAAACACCAACAATAAATAAATAAAAGTTTGTTCAACATGTTTGCAGACAAACTAAAGAAACCAGCAGATTGCCTCATTTCTCCAGCCATTTTTTTTTTTTTTTTTGGAGTTCTGGATCCTCTCGCTAGCTAATCTTATGGGGACCAAGAACTTGGGCTCCTAGGGGAAATTCCCCCTACCAGAGAGCTACCAAAAGGCTACATCCATTAGGGGCTAGCCAAAATAGCAATGTTGTCTCATTTAACCTATATTGATTTCACTCTCCGATGAAGATTCTGTTTGTATTTTTTCAGAAGGCAGTGAGAGAGCCGGGGACAACTCAATTCCACCAACAAGACATTGGATGATGACTGACATCCTAGCAGGAGACAAACCACACCTAGCCTTCACATAAGGCCCAAATTAAACCTATGAGAAAGTTAAGAGACAAACAGAGACCCATCACCACAGCAAGTCTGATAACCCTTGAAAGGTCAATGGAGACAGACACCAGTGATACCCATCACAACCCAGGGCAAAGATCCAGAGATACTTAAGATCTCAACAATAAAGCAGACCTAAAACTCACCCACCATGACTCAGGGAACTGATCGGAAAGGAGGCGGAAAGAATGTAAGAGCTATGGTGGGGGAGAATATCCAAAGACATTGAAACCTTCAGCAACAATACACAAAGGGGGGAGGAAAAAAAAGAACAAAATCCTGGCTACCTCTGGTGCAGTTCATAACCTCCTAATCTATGGACGGATCCAGTATGCGCACCAAGGAAGGACCCCAGTGGGTAAGGGACAGAGAGGAGGCAAATGGGAGCACATTCACAAGATTTGCTCATACAATGTATATACTTATTCATAATAAAGATATAAAAATCGCTAAGGACAAAAGAGACACTAAAAAAAAAAACTCCAACCCCACCTTCTCGGGATTTCAAGCAGAGAACACCTGGATGGTCAAGTCCCCAGGGAGCAGTCCAGGCAGTTATAGAGGGAGACAGCTACCTGAGTGTTCTATGTTCTTTTTCCCATGAGTCCCACTGAAGAAGGCATTCGCTACCATACTCAAAATTCATTATTGGGCCATAGATGTGCACACAGGCATGTGGGATTTAAAGAAAGAGTATCACTATGACACAGAGTTTTATCTGAATGGACAACACAGAATTTTATCTGTTGGCCACAGGAAAATATTCAGTCTATGTTTTATACCTGGGGATCCCTGTCCATGGATTTCACCACAGATCAAGAATATTTTTAAGTGGTTCTGTACTCAATATACAGAGACTTTTGGTCATTATTCTTTGAACAATACAGCATAATTATTTACCAAGTGTTTGCTGAACTGCATATTCTAAGTAATCTAGAGATAATTTACAATGCACAGGTTATAGATACTATGCCATTTTATATAAGAGACTTAAGCAACTTTGAATTTCTATATCCATGGAGGATCTTGGAACCAACAATGCCGCAGGGATAACTGACTATATACAAAGCTCTTTGTCATATAAATCTGACAGTGCTACCTGATGTAGCTCAGTGACAGAGCATTTGCCTAGCATGCACAAGGCCCTGGGTTCAATCCCCAGTACTTGCAAAAAAAATTAAAATCTTATGATTATGCCAACCAAATATGCCATTCATTTGCTAAATAATTTAGGCACACACTCTGTGCCAAGAATGGAGCTAGAAACCAAATATTAATTTATAAACATTTAAAACCTCCATTACTTAAACCCCTTTCCCAGGGTTCATATTTTCCTCGACCTCTCAAGTGCAGAAACAGATTTGTCCATTTGCTCCAATGCCCACAGCTAGTTAGTAATGGAGCTGGGAAACTTCCAATCAGAATAGAGCTGTGGAATGACCCTAGAGGTACTTGACCTTCTGAAGGTGTCTGCTGCTATCCATGAAATGACCGCAGTGATAGACACATCCACAGAGTCTTGAGATGTGCATAGAAACTTCGACTTTCAAAACCCTTACAACTTAATAACTACATAAACCAGCAATTCTCGGCTTGTGGAGATGTTGGCCCCAAGAAGAATTCAGCAATACATGCAGGCAATTTTAATTTTCATGACGGGGCCATCACAATATGTGGATCTCCTAGGTAGAGTCCAGGCTGCTATTAAGCAGCCTATAATTCAAAGGGCAACATTCTGACAGCATTATCTGGCCCACCATGTTACCAATAGAGTTGATGTAGAAAATCACGGGTGTAGTAGATGAGATAACCTGTAGCAAAAAAATAATCAATCAATCATGAACAATTTAAGTAATTTAAAGGCACTGAAGGGGAATAGAGCTGGGTCCTAGAAAATGAATCAAAGAGGAAAACTTTGAAGTCTAAAGGCTACAATGGAAGCTTTGCAGTTAGACGGGCCAGCATCTAACTCTAAGTCTGCCTTTAACTAATCATATCACTTTGGTCAAGTCTCACGGTCTTCCTTAATTGGAACAAAAATAATGACTTTGTAGGAATTAGATGGCATTGCTATTATGTATAAATTGTCCCTGCTACCAAAAAAGGAAGAGTTGTTCTAGAAAGTTCTACATTTCTAAGTCACATATTATGTCAAAATAACTAAAATAGTTGGACTAGATTTAGAAGGATGGGGTTATTTCAATACTTGAATGACATACTAAGTCACTGCATGATCCCCTAAGCTGACTGTTATCCAAATGGTTTTATTCCAAGTGTGCCTGGCTCCTTAGTGGCCTTGGTAAGTATCTACTCTTCTTCAGACCTGAGTCATATGACCATATGGTCTTCCCTTCCCCCTGACCCTAATCATTTTTTGAGTCAGAGTCTCACTATGTATCACTAACTGGCCTAGAACTCACTATATAGACTGGTCTAGCCTTGAATTTCTGGCATTCCTCTTGCCTCTACCACCCAAGTCCTGGGATTACAAGTGTGTGCCACCGTGTCTGGATACTTATTTCCTTTGATTTAAAACATGGGGTAACACATCATAATCTCTTCAAACTAACAATGCTTTTCCCATTTAATCTATGTTGATCTCACTCTCCATTGGACAATCTGTTTTTATTTTTCAGAAGGCATTGAGAACCAAGGAAAACCCAATTCTATCAACAAGACCAGAAATGATAACTGACTCCCTGACAGGAGATGAACCACCCCTTACACATCAGCTAGGACCACAGAGGAAGTGGCGTGATGAGCCAAAGTGCTGCTTCCTCAGTGAGTCTGACAACCTGAGCCAGGGTGATGGACACAGACACTGAAGATACTCAAAACATACCAAAGCAGAGTTCCAGAAGCTGCTAAAAGCTCAACAGTATAGTAGACTTAAAACATACCCACAATGGCCCAGGGAATTTTGTGGAAGAGGGGGTGGAAAGATTATAAGAGCCAAGGTGTGGGGAATATCCAGAGGCATTGCTCCCCCCTCCACAATGACTGACTGCAGCTCTCAACCCCATGGTGAATACCAGCAATCCCAGTGAGAGGGTCTTCTGTGGAATGGGGCCAGGGAGGAGGAAAACAGTGGTATCAACACATGATTTGTTCATACAAAATTTCTACTTAATAAATTTTTTTTAAGTAAAAAGAGGTCTGGAACTATAACTCAGTAGTAGAACACTTTCCCAGCATGCCCTAGGCTCAATCCTCAGTCCATAATAAATTAATAAATAGATAGATAAATAAATATAGTTATAATTAAAAAGTGGGGTAACACTTGGCAACTTTAGGCACAGTGAAAACCTGAACCTTTCTCATGAAAATGGTTTCTCCTCACCTGCCCCCCTTCTTCCTCTTCTACTTCCCAGCATGCCTGTGTTCTGAAGTGCTTTACTACAATCAAGTAAGTCTTCCTTTAGTGAGAAGATCTGCATCTTCAGAGGGACATCAGAGTGACCTTAAAGCCAACCAAAAAGTACAGAGCTCTCCAGATAGGTCCAAGCCTAGGTCAGTCTTGATCCAATGGGTGACATGAAATTAAGTTTTGGGGTTGAGAATGAGGTCCAGGCCACCTAAGAGCTGGTAAAAGCCAACATGTTGACTGTTCCCATCTGCACTGGGCCCAACTAGACCAAAGTTCATTATTTTTCTAGGAACCTAAAAATAGCCTCACTTTCCAGAGGGAAGAGAGCTAGAATATCTGGACATTGTTTCTGAAGGACCTCTGAAATCATCCTCCTAGGAGATATCAGACAAGTTGCTTTGTTGTCATAGGACACAGCATCCCTACCACTGTGTATGTATCCAAAGGAAATAAAATAAGATGCCAAAGAGATGTCTCCCCGTGCACATTTATTACAGTACTATTCACAAAAGGCAAGAAATAAAACCAACGAAAGTGTCGCAGAAACATGGTACACATACATACACATAAAATGAATGAAGGCTCAGCAGTTAAAGGCACTTGCTTGCAAAGCTTGACAGCCTGGATTCAATTCCCCAGCACTCTCCTAAGGTCAGATGCACAAAGTAGTGCATTTGTCTGGAGTTTGTTTGCAGTGGCAGGAGGCCCTGATGTGCCGTACTTTCTCTCTCTCTCTCTCTCTCTCTCTCTCTCTCTCTCTCTCTCTCTCTCTCTCTCTCTCTCTCTCTCTCTCTCATCTTTCAAATAAATAAAAATATGTATAAACAATGAGTGAAGAAGTCTTGTCGTTGGTAGCAACCTGGATGAACCAGGAGCTTATTATGTTAAGTGAAACCAAGCAAGTCTTGTCTCATCTTACCTTATTGTCTCATCTTACCCAGTTGCTGAGTCTTTAAAAGTAGATAGCATAAAATTGGGGGGTTGGGAGCCAGGTGTGGTGGCGCACGGCTTTAGTCCCAGCACACAGGAGGCAAAGGTAGGAGGATTGCCGTGAGTTTGAGGCCACCCTGAGACTACATAGTGAATTCCAGGTCAGCCTGAGCTACATTGAGACCCTGTCTTGAAAAAAAAAATGTTTTTAAATGGTAGCATAAATGGAGGTTACCAGGTGCTCAGGATGGAGGGGTGAAGGCAAGACGGATAGACGTAGGAACAAAATTACAACTAGGAGGCAGAAATTCTGATGTTATATTCTATCATAAGGCAAAAAAGGGGGCATGTGTTTCCAATATTCTCTCTGCAAAGAAATAATAACTGTTTGAGGAGGATAGTCTAAATGCTTTCAGTTGGTCAATATACAAAGGAATCGTATAGCAAAGCATCACACTCTAGCTTTCATATGTACAAATAAGATGTGCTGATTAAAATGAAATAATGAGTAAAGATCTCTCTATCTATCTATCTATCTATCTATCTATCTATCTATCTATCTCAAGCAATGGGTGGCCACCACAACAGGGCCTTGACGCTCCATGACCCCTCAACTCTGACCCCCAGTGCAAACCTTTCGACCTCTGCCAACCTGGCTCAGAGCAGGCGCCAAAAAGATTTTCTGGGTTTTCACATTTCACATTTCTTCATGCTCAAGCTTTCTATTCTCTCAACAGTGCGGTTTTTTTCCCCTCTTTTCCATGGCATCAGAGTACTTCCCACATTAAATCCACTCCTGTTTCCAGGCTGACTTAGCCCTGCTCTCCAGGGAAGAGAACAGTGAAGTCTGACCCTGCAGGACGCATCTCTTGCTGAAAGAGCTTGTCCATTGAACCTGTCAGCCTTACCCTTCCACATCGTTCTTGGTCAAGAACCCCCGGGCACACCTGATGTACAACCCAGGGTCACTTGGAAGATGAAGTCAAGTGAAGGTTTTTAAAGTCTCTGGCTGGGTGCCTGGCTTGTCAGAGTTACTCAATAGATTTTGGTTGTAGTTGCTATGGTGATGATGATTATGGTGGCCCCATCTCCTCAACTATAAAAGTGCAGATTCATTCATTCATTCATTCAACAATAAACATGGCTTTGGTGGTATGGTCTTAAAGAAGGCAGACAACTCTTGCTTCTAAAAATGGAGACATGATCACTATCATGTTAAAAAAAACTGAATGAGTGACATAATTTCAGATGGTAAGAAATGCTATGATAAAAACATGGTGGTGTATTGGAGAATGAGCGCTTAGGAATAGGTAACTGCTGTAATTTCTATGATCAGAATATGTTGTTTGTAGAATTTACATTTGTGTTAAAAACTACATGGCAGCAAGGAATTGGACAAATAATGAATTGGAGAATAGAGGTTTCTAGAGAGAGAACAGCAAGTGCATAAGTGCTGAGCTGAAGGCAAGCCTGAGGCTGAAAGAAAGGAGAAAATGTGTCCATAGTAAGCACACTGGTGAGTGGCTGAGATCATATCCGAAAGGCAGATGGGACCAATCAGAAGGCATATAGGTCATAATAAAGAATTTGGATTTAATTTCAAAAGTAATGGAAAGCCAAGGCAAGATTTAAATAGGGAAGTGGTAAGCTTTGATTCACAAAAATAAAAGATAATTTTAGCTTCAGACTTTCCCGATAAGGCAAGCGGGAAGGCCAGGAGAGCAATTAGAGGGTGAAGAATTGAGTAACCTGGTTGGGAAGATGGTAGCTTAAACAGTGAGCCGTTCATCCTTTTCAGATTGTTGCCAAGAGGAAGCGCAGTCAGGACCGTGGCTGACGTCAAGCAGATGATTTCATTCTCGTCCTCCAACTCTGCTTGCTACAGCAGAGATCTCAATTTTTATAAAGAGCTTTTAAAGGCAGGTACAACCCGTACAACCATGGATGCCAGAAACTTGAATTCTCATCAACTGAATATTGACACAGAGGCATCATAATACAGCCAAGCAAATGCCAACATCAGGCTGGTACACATGGCTTGGTTATTCCCATTCCGTTAAATCTCTAAAAAACGATTATGCTTCAACATCGCAAGCTCGCTTTTTAAAAGTGTAGCATAGGAAACATAATGTGTTTTGAATTCACAATCTAGGATTGCCATTCTCTAGCCCAAAGCGATTTAAAGTTTTCCAATTTAAAACTATATCACACTTGTCTTTCAATTAATGTTCAAGGCGCAATCCGCTGAATTAAAAGTTGCATGCTTTACGCTATCCGTCAATGAGGACTGTGAAGGATTGTTCTAAAATAATACAAGGGAATGCAACAGTAATTGCCACTCACAGGATGAATGAGAAGTGGAGCTGATGATGTTGGAGCTCCCAGGATGACTCGGGAAAGAGAAACTAGCTCTGCGTGATGGCGAAACACCTGGACTCCAGAGACACTTTCTCGAGTGGATCTGTCCTTTCCGCATCTCCTGTGGGTGACCTTGTGGAAGTCTCTTAACCTCTCTGAGATCAGTTTCCTTGCTGTGGAATGTGAAAAGAATACTTCCCTTACCAGATCCTGGTGAAGATTCTGCATGATGGTCAAGTGGTCAGCGGGGTGCTGGCATGGGCATGAAAGAAATATGAGCTGTCTTTACTGCCCTGCTGTACCCAGAGGCTACCGAAGAAACTGGAATCATTTATTGTGGAATTGAGATGGCCTGGTGTGTTATCTAGATTTTCATGATAAAAAAGAAAGACCACAATGTATTGAGTCCTCTAGGGCTAGATGCTGTGCCAAGGGTTTGTGTTTTGCAAAAAAAAGAAGAAAGAAAAACACCCCTCAACTTTCAGAAGCTGGTCCGGCACTCACAGTGTGACCCTGCTGCGCTCAGTCAGATGTAAGCTGTGTCACAGAGCACCAACCTCAGGCCAGGTGCCTGAGACCATGCTACACAGACATGATAAAGCATAGACAAAAGCAAGGTCGTGCACGACTCTGGAGGTGGCAGGAAGCACTCTTCTGGAATGAATGATGCGTTTCACTCATGTGTACTCCTAGAGCTGTCCATGCTTTAGGAAAGTATCTAATACAGAGTGACTCCTTCCCCCAGTCACCTCCCCAAAGCCCAAATCCAATACTGGGTTCTTTCTAACACCCTCTTAATGAGACACCCCACAACACAGTTCCTTGCTAAAATGAGTAATAAACTCTGTTTGGTCAGGTACATGTGTTGGCTTCCCCTGGGGTCTTTAGCTGAATCACATGGTCATCTCAAATCCTCAAGCATCCTGTGAGGCATGTTATATTGTCTCCATGAGCAACAGTGGAAGCTGACTGTCAGGGTGGTTAGGTAATTTTCCCAAGATCCTCCACAAAGGAAATGGCAGCAGATAAGAAATCAGGCTCCAGCTGGATGGGGTGGTTGATGTCTGTAGTCTCAGGAGGCAAAGGCAGGAGGATTGTCACAAATTTGAGGCCAGCCTGAACTACATGGTGAGTTCCAAGTAACACTCTGTCAAACAAGCAAACAAAACAAAGCAAAACAAAAAGCTCTGGCTCATAAATGCCACAAATTTATTTTGGTGTTCAAAGGTGATTAAATAACCTTGACAGGTTCTAAATGACTGAGCAATAACAATATTTTTTGAATAAGCAGTATTATATAATGGAAGGGATTTCTCAACAGGAAGAGGTAGCATAGGGCTGGAAGGAGGAACTAGTTTCTCCACCAAGAAAGAACGTGCATTGAAGCATGCGTGCACAAGTGTGTGTACACACACATATTGAAGTGTGTGGGTACAGGTGTGCATGTTTGCACATGTGAGTGCATAGCTGTGGAGGCCAGAGGACAGCCTTTGGTGTCCTTCCTCAGACAACAGTCACCTTCTTGGAGGCAGGGTTTCTTACTGACCTGGAAGTTTCCAAATTAGGATAAACTGATCGGCCACTGTGCCCCAGGGATCCTCTTGTCTAATCATCCCAGCACTTGCCAGCAAGCCTGGCTTGTTTTGTTAAACACGGATCCAGGGATGGAGGTCAGGTCTTTATGTTTGCAAGGCAAGCACTTTACAAACTGAGCTATCTCCCCAGGCCTGACAATTGTTTTTAATTAAACTAATCTTTAAAAAGGTAGAGAGAGAAACATAGTACTGGAAAATGTAAAGCAATTTAGTAGGGAGAAAGACATGGAGAGGGAGAAAGAGAGCCCATGCCCTGAAACTCGATCCTTTCATTATTGATTTCAGAGATAGTGATTGAGGTCAGGATGGACATTGGTCATGATGGATATTGGCCAGGGTGACTAACATTCTCTTTTAAGTGATTAAAGCACTTGTTCCTATTAACAAAGAAGAATGAATTTTTGTTAGCATTTCAAATAATCTAAGTAATTAAATAATACACAATTTGGTTTTATTATTTTTCAGGCCAGAATGAGGATAACTGGCAAGTGAACATTTAATGGGGAAAATATATAGCTTGCACAACTTAAAAATAAAATCTAACAGTTTGCATATTTAGCACCTCTCATGCGAGAACCTCAGAGTGTTTTATAAAAATGAATTATGCCTCCTTCCCTTCCCCCACTACTCAAGAAGCAGCTTTAGTTTACAACTGCAAGGAAAGGCTTGTGTAGACATGACAACCCTTCGGTTCACAAAGACATAGGGGGCGTCCTGAGTTGAAAGGAGGCCTTAGGTTGAACCTGTTCATACGTGCAACCATTTCCAGCGAAGCGAGCCTCTTTCATCAGACCCACTCTCTCCTCTCCTGGTACCCCATCTCCCACTTTAACCTCCTGTTCTCCCCGGGGCTTCCCATCACTTCTCAAGCCGAGGAAATCATTCATTCAGTTTTATCTGGATTCCTTTGAATAGTCACCAATGAGAAGTTCAAGGGAAAAGGCAGGCTTTGAAAAACCATGTTCTTGAAGAAGACATCTACAAGGCAATCAGCTTGTCATGAATGGGACCCCAAGAAGTTTCATCTTAGCTAAGCTCATGAGGAATTCATTCATTTAAAAAATAATAATAATACGGAATATTTAGTCATGTGGGGGTAGTTATATAGCAGTGGACAAAACAGATAACTCCCTGTCTTCACACAGTGCACATCCCAGTCAGAAAAAAGCCAACAATCAAAATAAATGAAGGATTTACATGGTGTTTGCATCAATCACTTGCTTTACACGTTGCTGGGACCAAGCACCTGAGAGGAAGCAGACTAAGGAAGGAAGGGGGTTACTGTTGCTTACAGCTTCCAGATGATTCTTCCCATCATGCCGGGAAAGACACTGCCCCAGCCACATAGTCAATTTAGGCCAACCTAGGAAAAAGAGTGAAGCCCTGTCACCCCTCCTTTTAAAAAGGGAGTAATTTCCAGGAGTGGGGACACATGCCTTTAATCCAAGCACTCGAGAGGCAGAGGTAGAAAGATCACCATGAGTTCAAGGACAGCCTGTGACTACATAGTGAATTCCAGGTCAGCCTGGGCTAGAGTGAGACCCTACCTTAAAAAAACTAAAAAAATAAAAGGGGGGAGTACCTCAAATATATAAAGACAGTGAGAGAATAGATTATAAAATGTCTGAGAATAGAATATTCTAGAAATATTCAGTAGCAAGAATGAAGGCCTTGCTTGAGGCAGGGGGCTTGCTGTAGTTTTGGAGTGTGGCAGAGGTGGAGAGAGTGAATAGAAGAAGGGACAGTCTGACAGATGAGTGGGTAGAGTCCTGTGAGTCATCCACATAAGGTCCTTGGTTTTTCTCCTCCGCTGTAGAGGCACTGGAAGTTTTAGAAACAGGAGTAACAGCATTTCAGAATATGACAGAATCGTCATTGTTTATCACAACAAAGAGATCAAGGGTGAGAGGAGAAAATGCAGTTGAAGTCCATGGCCACAGTGGGTCAGAAGTGGGGTTGAGAGAAGTATTAGCTGGAGGCAGGAAGATCACTACAAGTTAGATACCAGTTTATGCAATTCAATGAGTTCAAGGCCAGCCTAGGATACATATCTAATTAAACCCTGTCTCAAAAGATGACAGGCAGAAAATAAAAAGATCTGAGGGTAGCATCTGTGAATGAAGAACAGACCAGGAATGTGGACTCTGGAAATCAAAGAAGCAAGTTAAAGAACTGTCCCTCAGACTTCTGATGGATCAAATATCAGAAGATAGCTGACCGGAGACATTACCATGGGCATCCTTGAAGAAAGGAATTTCTGAGATGTAGGCTTTTGTGTATAATTATGGGAATTATATAAATGGGGGAAGAAATTAATGAGATGAGAAAGAGAATTCCTGACACAATATCCTTGAGTAGAGTAAAAGGACATGGTACCCACCATACACATGGAGTGACTGTCCTGAGGCAGAAGCTACATAAATGTCTGGTCATGGTTATGACAACTATAATCCCAGTCCTGTGGAAGGGGGGCAGGGACTAGCGAGGGCCTTCACAGCTCTTGGTTGAATAAGAGACTTGTCAAGGAAACCAGAGAATGAGAGAAAAGAGGGCAGCTGAGGGTCTCCTCCGGTCTCCACATATGTATGTGCACACAGGGAGCATGTATCCGCACACACATGAACATACACTACATACACATAACACACATACCCTACACATACACATGCCAAAAATAAAATTAAATAATATTTTAAAACTAGGAAACATTTGGAGCTCCTTAAGAGCAAGGAAATTGAACCCATTGCATGGAATGGGATGGGGGAGACTGGCAAGAAAAATATTCTTAAGTATCTGATGAAGATGCTCTAAAATATAAAAAATTATGTATTTATCACATAATAATATTGTCTTTCCTTCGATAGAATTCACATTGATCTCTGAATGCCACCCACACCTTTCTGTCATACTATCTGATTGCCATTCTAAAATGTCCCTAAGATCATAAGCTATAGAATGTCTCTGCTTAATAGCCTCAGGAGGCACCTCGCTCACTGAGGCCACCATAAATACTTTCAACATATTGAGAATGGGCACACCAGGGCCTCCAGCCACTGCAAAGGAACTCCAGACACATGCGCTACTTTGTGCATCTGGCTTTACATGGGTACTGGGGAATCCTGAACTCGGATGTTTCTGCTTTGCAAGCAAACGTCTTGACCAATAAGCCATCTCTCCATCCCTCAAGGTAGGATCTTGCAAAGGTATCTGCATAAGTTTAGTTTGACCAAATATTGCATGTACTCACACGAAAGCAAAGGTAGACACAAATAAGAATATATTATTAGTTATTACCACTGACTAATAAGTATTTTAGGGACTGAGGCTGAGAAAGAAATGGTATAGATAAATACAAAAAAAAAAGATGTCCAATATACAACTTTTAGAATTATGTGTTGAAAAAAAATCTAGCATGTAATTGCCAGGAAAGCTATTTAAAGCAGAAATATGAGATTAAATGTGCCAAAGGTGTAAACAACTTTAATCTGTTAATTTATTACACATGTCACTTAGAGCCAAGTTTTATTTTAAGATTAGATCTTGGATATTTTCAGTGTTTCTGCAAATGCAACTAACTCTAAGCTCAAGAGCTGTGCATTTTTCATCTTTTAAATGTGTCTTTATTTGATATAAAATCAAGTTGATTTCTACAATTGAAGATTTATGAATATTAGTGTGTCCATGTATTTTTTCCTTTAAAAATATTGTTCTAAAGTTTAAAAGGTACTATGACAATACACACCCATGTCTACATTCTACCAACAGACTGTTTGAGAGAAAAGATTAGCCGTAGTTATTTAGTTTTTCAATCCTAGAACAGCAAACATGGCTTTTACTAGTAAAGACAACCCAGGGCACTTGCAGACAAAAATCTTCTATTCAATCATACAAGGAGGAGGTGTGAGAGTGTGTTATGACCCCATTACACACACAGCAGGCCCAGCCCAACTCCCGACCTCCTTTTCTTCTCTTACAACCCAGCTTCTCCCTTGGTTTTTGGACCCATCTAATTCTGACCTCAAAATTGCTCCTTAGCTATGGAAGAGAGGAGTCGCAATAAAAACCGAGGTCCAAAGATGACTTACTACCAAAGGTAAGTGACTCTGAATAGGTCTATGTTCTCAAGCTTTCCAAAAAGGCTCTGCTACCTCTGTTTCGAAGAAACACCTTTCTCCAGTTACATTGCCATGAAATGTGACCTTTCTCTCCAGCTGGCACTGAGGTTTAGCCACAATCATTAAAACAGTCCAGGTGTGCTGACAATTGAGGCTCGCTCAGGAGCGCCATGATGTGAGACGTGGGGATGGGAAGGGGAAATTTACAGGAAGGCTCACACAAAATTGAATCTTTAATATAATCTTAATAATGTGAGCTCTTTCGGTCAAATATTTGGCTTCCCCTTCCCCCCTTGCACAATGTCCTGATTGACTGAGAGCTTATATAAAACAGTATCTCAGGAATATTGGAGGATTTGTCTGCACAAAGTACAAATATTCTCTCCATGTGTGACTCACCCAAGATTGACTTCACCTTGTCAGCTGGGACATGCGCTTCCCTAGATAAAGAACAAGAAAACATTCAGGAGGTCATTCTGAGCGAGGGGAGAAGCTTCAAGTTGTCCTGATGACCAAAAACTAGGGCCCCATGATAAGAGAGTAGAGGCAAGATTTCATTTTGCATGTATGAAAAAACGGGATGAGAATGGTACAGACAACAATGGGCTTTCTTTGACAAACTTTCCTTCCTGTGGGAGTGTTCAAAACCACTAAGAGTAATCAATTATTCAGTGAGGTATGTAGGGTGCTTTGCCCTAAATGAACTCAAAGATCTATCTGTTCAAAGTCGAAGGTTTGATTTCAGATGCCAGGCTAGCAGGCTCCTGGTGCTGGTGTACTTCCTGTTTCCTGACAATGCTGTCCTTTCTCTCATCCAAGAGCCTATTATACATATTGCCTGAGTCTGGGCACACTGCCACCCCTGTGCCCCTTCCACTTGAAGTGGCTGTCAATTCCGTGCTTTCTCTCCGTCTATTGTCCCAGTTAGTTCCAGTAAAGGAATTTCCTTGCATGGTTTCCTGACATCCTAGACATCCTCTATCATGGTACTTATCCTTACCAACTGTGAAGGCCTAAGAGTACACTATGTATAATAAATGCCTATCCTTATCATAATTCTATGCCCATCGCAAACACAAAGCTTGCAGCATTGCCAATTGTGAATGGATGTGTGATAAGAACAGTTAGCTCCTTTGTTAATGAAAACTTTATCATGCTGCTCCAGAAATCTAGCAACAACACAACCAGAGATATATTAGCCTTTTTAAAAATATTTTTTATTTATTTGCAAGCAGACAGAGATAGAAGAGAGACAGAGAATGGGGAGAGAGAGAGAGAGAGAGAGAGAGAGAGAGAGAGAGAGAGAGAGA